>JADBJO010009601.1:40000-45000 GCA_016801955.1 Conus betulinus | reverse complement strand
CGTTATGCAATGCAATGTTAGGTGGAGATTGTCCACAACCATGGTAAGCTCTCCCCCCCCCCTCTCTCTCTCTCTCACTCTCTCTCTCTCTCTCTCACACACACACGCGCGCGCTAAAACATCGTACGCTATGCAAAGATCTCTAACAGCTACGAGCGCTTGGCTTTCTATGATGATTAAGATTGATGATCATCGATTTGACTCTTTTGACAATGCTTTCAAGTAATTAAAATCATTAAAAAAAAGAAAGAAAGAAAGAAAGAAATGCTGTTTGGTTTGAAATCATGATTGCTGTCTTTGTCACGTACTAACATTCGACAGTTTCCCCCGAAAGGGAAGACAATCTACTGACCGTTAAAAGAAAGCTTTTCAAATTGTTCGTTGAGTTTCTTTGCGTCGATAGATTATCTTTCCTTACGGGAAAACACACGTTTGTTAGTCGCCCTTGACTCTGTGAAGCGCCCACTGGCCTGCTCATCAGGTTCTTTCATCTCTAACGGTATGTTAGTTACCCTGTTCATTCTGCATGCTGTCAGTCCCATCGTTTGCCTCCCTCCCCCCCCCCCCCCCCCCCCCCCCGACGTCACTCATTAGAGCGGGACGACCTAGGTGCACTGACCTGACATGAAGAAGCTGGACCTGACGTCACTGTCCAGCGCGCCGTCCAGGTAGGCCAGCTCGGCCCCTTTCTGCAGCAGGCTGACCAGCTCTCTCTGCAGCTCCTGCCACTGGCCTCTGCCACTGGCCCCACCTGCCCCTCCGGTCCCTGCAACACAGCCACAAAGCTCGTCACTGCCCCACCTGCCCCTCCGGTCCCTGCAACACAGCCACAAAGCTCGTCACTGCCCCACCTGCCCCTCCGGTCCCTGCAACACAGCCATCGTCCTGTCCATCACAGAGGTCATCCTCATCGAGTTGTCATCTCGCCTCCGGGCTTTAACTCCACTGAGGATGATTTTTTTTTTTTCTCTTTGCTGTCTGGTCTTCCGTGTCCATTGAGCGGTATTATTCCCATGCAGCTCATTCCACGTCCCCGCCCACAGCCACACCCAGGGAGGGTTTGCCCTAGCCCCAGCAGCCGTATTCCACTGACAGCGACAATACGTCGCAAGGAGGTCACCCACCCGAGGAGACATTGCAAAGCTGCCGAGTCATGTGGCTGGTTTTCAGTAGAGTCTGTTTTGATCCAAGATAGGCAGGACACCACCTACTAAGCCCCTTACTGACCACAGTCATTACTTCGTCGCGGAAGCAGAGTGAGTGAGCGTCCCCTTCAGGAAGGTACCTCCACGAGTGCGCGATACCAGTCCCTATCAACCTACCAACACCCACCACCACTGTCCGATACCAGTCCCTATCAACCTACCAACACCACCACTGTCCGATACCAGTCCCTACAAACCTACACCAACACCACCACTGTCCTATACCAGTCCCAATCAACCTACCAACACCACCACCACTGTCCCCATACCAGTCCTATCAACCTACCAACACCACTACTGTCCGATACCAGTCCCTACCAACCTACCAACACCACCACTGTCCGATACCAGTCCCTACCAACACACCACCTCCACTGTCCGATACCAGTCCCTACCAACCTACCAACACCACCACCACTGTCCGATACCAGTCCCTACCAACCTACCATAGCACCACCACTGTCCGATACCAGTCTCTACCAACCTACCAACACCACCACCACTACTGTCCGATACCAGTCCCTACCAACCTACCAACACCACTGTCCGATACCACTCCCTGCCAACACCACACCACCACTGTCCGATACCAGTCCCTACCAACCTACCACCACCACCACCATTGTCCGATACCAGTCCCTACCAACCTACCAACACCCACCACTGTGCGATACCAGTCCCTACCAACCTACCAACACCACCACTGTCCGATACCATCCCTACCAACCTACCAACACCACCACTGTCCGATACCAGTCCCTACCAACCTACCAACACCACCACTGTCCGATACCAGTCCTTACCAACCTACCAACACCACCACTGTCCGATACCAGTCCCTACCAACCTACCAACATCACCACTGTCCGATACCAGTCCCTATCAACCTACCAACACCACCACCGTGCGATACCAGTCCCTACCAACCTACCAACACCACCACCGTCCGATACCAGTCCCTACCAACCTACCAACACCACCACCGTCCGATACCAGTCCCTACCAACCTACCAACACCACCACTGTCCGATACCAGTCCTTACCAACCTACCAACACCACCACTGTCCGATACCAGTCCCTACCAACCTACCAACCACCACCACTGTCCGATACCAGTCCCTACCAACCTACCAACACCACCACCGTGCGATACCAGTCCCTACCAACCTACCAACACCCACCACCGTCCGATACCAGTCCCTACCAACCTACCAACACCACCACCGTCCGATACCAGTCCCTATCAACCTACCAACACCACCACTCTCCGATACCAGTCCCTAGCAACACCACCACCACTGTCCGATACCAGTCCCTACCAACCTACCAACACCACCACCACTGTCCATACCAGTCCCTATCAACCTACCAACACCACCACTGTCCGATACCAGTCCCTACCAACCTACCAACACCACCACTGTCCGATACCAGTCCCTATCAACCTACCAACACCACCACCCACTGTCCGATACCAGTCCCTACCAACCTACCAACACCACCACCACTGTGCGATACCAGTCCCTATCAACCTACCAACACCACGACTGTCCGATACCAGTCGCTACCAACATACCAACACCACCACTGTCCGATACCAGTCCCTATCAACTACCAACACCACCACTGTCCGATACCAGTCCCTACCAACCTACCAACACCACCCACTGTCCGATACCTGTCCCTACAAATACCACCACCATTGTCCGATACCAGTCCCTACCAACCTACCAACACCACCACTGTCCGATACCAGTCCCTACCAACCTACCAACACCACCACTGTGCGATACCAGTCCCTGCCAACACCACCACCACTGTGCGATACCAGTCCCTATCAACCTACCAACACCATCACCACTGTGCGATACCAGTCCCTATCAACCTACCAACACCACCACTGTCCGATACCAGTCCCTACCAACCTACCAACACCACCACTGTCCGATACCAGTCCCTACCAACCTACCAACACCACCACTGTCCGATACCAGTCCCTACCAACCCACCAACACCACCACCACCACTGTCCGATACCAGTCCTATCAACCTACCAACAGCACCACTGTCCGCTACCGGTCCTATCAACCTACCAACACCACCACCACTGTCCGATACCAGTCCCTATCAACCTACCAACACCAGCACCACTGCCCGATACCAGTCCTATCAACCTACCACCACCACCACCACTGTCCGATACCAGTCCTATCAACTACCAACACCACCACCACTGCCCGATACCAGTCCCTGCCAACCTTCCAACACCACCACCACTGTCCGATACCAGTCCCTACCAACCTACCAACACCACCACTGTGTGATACCAGTCCCTACCAACCTACCAAATAACACTGTCCGATACCAGTCCCTACCAACCTACCAACACCACCACTGTGTGATACCAGTCCTACCAACCTACCAACACCACCACCACTGCCCGATACCAGTCCCTGCCAACCTTCCAACACCACCACCACCACTGTCCGATACCAGTCCCTACCACCTACCAACACCACCACTGTGTGATACCAGTCCTACCAACCTACCAACACCACCACCACTGTCCGATACCAGTCCCTACCAATACCACCACTGTCCGATACCAGTCCCTACCATCACCACCACTGGGTGATACCAGTCCTATCAACCTACCACCACCACCACCACTGTCCTATACCAGTCCTATCAACCTACCAACACCACCACCACTGTCCGATACCAGTCCTATCAACCTACCAACACCACCACCACTGTCGGATACCAGTCCTATCAACCTACAAACACCACCACTGCCCGATACCAGTCCTACCAACCTACCAACACCACCACCACTGTGTGATACCAGTCCTATCAACCTACCAACAGCACCACCACTGTCCGATACCAGTCCTATCAACCTACCAACAGCACCACCACTGTCCGATACCAGTCCCTACCAACCTACCAACACCACCACTGTCCTATACCAGTCCCTATCAACCTACCAACACCACCACTGTCCTATACCAGTCCCTACCAACCTACCAACACCACCACTGTCCGATACCAGTCCCTATCAACCTACCAACACCACCACCACTGTCCGATACCAGTCCCTACCAACCTACCAACACCACCACCACTGTCCGATACCAGTCCCTACCAACCTACCAACACCACCACCACTGTCCGATACCAGTCCCTACCAACCTACCAACACCACCACCACTGTCCGATACCAGTCCCTACCAACCTACCACCACCACCACCACCACTGCCGATACCAGTCCCTATCAACACCACCACTGTCCGATACCAGTCCCTACCAACCTCCCAACACCACCACCACTGTCCTACACCAGTCCCTACCAACCTACCAACACGACCACTGTCCGATACCAGTCCCTACCAACCTACCAACACCACCACTGTCCGATACCAGTCCCTACCAACCTACCAACACGACCACTGTCCGATACCAGTCCCTACCAACCTACCAACACCACCACTGTCCGATACCAGTCCCTACCAACCTACCAACACCACCACTGTCCTATACCAGTCCCTACCAACCTACCAACACCACCACTGTCCTATACCAGTCCCTACCAACCTCCCACACACCGTCGGCTGTGATCCCACCCACCACGGATCGGGTCGTGGAAGGAAACGGAAGGTGATGTCGTCAAAAGAAGCAGGGCATGAAGGGGAACAAAATGTACGACTTCTTTTCTTAAGAGGAGCAATGAGTTTGAGGCTGCTGCGATGAAGCTACGAGAATTTTTGCTTTCTTTCTTTCTGCGTACGCCGGC
>JADBJO010009601.1:17500-30000 GCA_016801955.1 Conus betulinus | reverse complement strand
GCAGCAGAACAGAAACTAATGCAGTCAACAGGACTGCAGCAGAACAGAACTAATGCAGTCAACAGGTCTGCAGCAGAACAGAACTAATGCAGTCAACAGGAATGCAGCAGAACAGAACTAATGCAGTTAACAGGACTGCAGCAGAACAGATCTAATGCAGTTGAAAGGACTGCAGCAGAACAGAACTAATGCAGTTAACAGGACTGCAGTAGAACAGAACGCTCTTGCGGTACTGTCAACAGACTACATTTAGAGCAAAGCTGATCAGGCCAGGGACGAGCCGACGTGGTACAATTCACAGGTCGACAGCGAAGCAGAGCAAAGAAGAGCAGAGCAGAAACTGGCACAGTACTACAGTAGAGCAGGACTGACCACAGAAGACCAGAGCAGAGCAATAGTTTTAGAGCAGAGTGGAGTGAAGAAGAGTGGAGTGGATGGAGTGGAGTGGATGGAGTGGAGTGGATGTGTGGAGTGGATGGGAGTGGAGTGGATGGAGTGGAGTGGATGGAGTGGAGTGGATGGTGTGGAGTGGATGGAGTGGAGTGGATGGAGTGGATGGAGTGGAGTGGAGTGGAGTGGAGTGGATGGTGTGGAGTGGATGGTGTGGAGTGGATGGAGTGGAGTGGAGTGGTAGAGTGGATGGTGTGGAGTGGATGGAGTGGAGGAGTGGAGTGGAGTGGGGAGTGGAGTGGAGTGGAGTGGAGGGAGTGGAGTGGATGGAGTGGATGGAGTGGAGTGGAGTGGAGTGGAGTGGAGTGGAGTGGAGTGGAGTGGAGTGGAGTGGAGTGGAGTGGAGTGGAGTGGTGTGTGGAGTGGAGGAGGGTGGAGTGGAGTGGAGTGGAGTGGAGTGGAGTGGAGAGTGGAGTGGAGTGGAGTGGGTGGAGTGGAGTGTGGAGTGGAGTGGAGTGGAGTGGAGTGGAGTGGAGTGGAGTGGAGTGGAGGAGTGGAGTGGAGTGGAGTGGTGGAGTGGAGTGGAGTGGATGGAGTGGAGTGGATGGTGTGGAGTGGACTGGAGTGGATGGTGGTGTGGAGTGGAGTGGAGTGGATGTGTGGAGTGGAGTGGAGTGGAGTGGGAGTGGAGTGGAGTGGAGTGGGAGTGGAGTGTGGAGTGGAGTGGAGTGGAGTGGAGTGGATGGAGTGGAGTGGTGTGGTGTGGAGTGGAGTGGAGTGGAGTGGTGTGGAGTGGTGTGGTGTGGAGTGGAGTGGAGTGGAGTGGAGTGGAGTGGAGTGGTGTGGTGTGGTGTGGTGTGGTGTGGTGTGGTGGTGGAGTGGAGTGGAGTGGAGTGGAGTGGAGTGGAGGTGGGAGTGGAGTGGAGTGGAGTGGAGTGGAGTGGAGTGGAGTGAGTGGAGTGGAGTGGTGTGGTGTGGGTGGGAGTGGAGTGGAGTGGAGTGGCGTGGAGTGGCGTGGCGTGGCGTGGCGTGGAGTGGAGTGGTGGTGGAGTGGAGTGGAGTGGAGTGGAGTGGAGTGGAGTGGAGTGGAGTGGTGTGGTGGGAGTGGAGTGGAGTGGAGTGGAGTGGAGTGGAGTGGAGTGGAGTGGAGGTGGAGTGGAGTGGAGTGGAGGGAGGGGTGGAGTGGTGTGGTGTGGAGTGGAGTGGAGTGGAGTGGAGTGGAGTGGAGTGGAGTGGAGTGTGTGGTGTGTGTGTGGAGTGGAGTGGGAGTGAGTGGAGTGGAGTGGAGTGTGTGTGTGGTGGGTGTGGAGTGGAGTGGAGTGGAGTGGAGTGGTGTGGGAGTGGAGTGGAGTGGAGTGGAGTGAGTGGAGTGGAGTGGAGTGGAGTGGAGTGGAGTGGAGTGGAGTGGTGGAGTGGGGGTGGAGTGGAGTGGAGTGGAGTGGGAGTGGAGTGGAGTGGAGTGGTGGGGGAGTGGAGTGGATGGTGTGGTGGTGTGGTGGAGTGGAGGTGTGGTGGAGTGGAGTGGAGTGGAGTGGAGTGGAGTGGAGTGGAGTGGAGTGGAGTGGAGTGGAGTGGAGTGGAGTGGAGTGGAGTGGTGTGTGTGGAGTGGAGTGGAGTGGAGTGGAGTGGAGTGGAGTGGAGTGGAGTGGAGTGGAGTGGAGTGGAGGAGTGGAGTGGAGTGGGTGTGGTGTGGAGTGGAGTGGAGTGGAGTGGAGTGGAGTGGAGTGGAGTGGAGTGGAGTGGAGTGGAGTGGAGTGGAGTGGAGTGGAGTGGAGTGGTGGGAGTGGAGTGGAGTGGAGTGGAGGGATGTGGTGGAGTGGAGTGGTGGAGTGGAGTGGAGTGGGGGGAGTGGAGTGGTGGAGTGGAGTGGAGTGGAGTGGAGTGGAGTGGAGTGGAGTGGGTGTGTGGGTGGGAGTGGAGTGGAGTGGAGTGGAGTGGTGGAGTGGAGTGGAGTGGAGTGGAGTGGAGTGGAGTGGAGTGGAGTGGAGTGGTGGAGTGGAGTGGAGTGGAGTGGGGAGTGGAGTGGAGTGGAGTGGAGTGGGAGTGGAGTGGAGTGGAGTGGTGTGGAGTGTGGAGTGGGTGGAGTGAGTGGAGTGGAGTGGAGTGGAGGAGTGGAGTGGAGTGGAGTGGTGGTGGAGTGGAGTGGAGTGGGTGTGGAGTGGAGTGGAGTGGAGTGGTGGAGTGGAGTGGAGTGGAGTGGAGTGGAGGAGTGGAGTGGAGTGGAGTGGAGTGGAGTGGAGTGGAGTGGAGTGGAGGTGGGGTGGAGGAGGAGTGGAGTGGAGTGGAGGAGTGGAGTGGAGTGGAGTGGAGTGGAGTGGAGTGGAGTGGAGTGGAGTGGAGGTGGTGTGGTGGAGTGGAGTGGAGTGGAGTTGAGTGGAGTGGAGTGGAGTGGAGTGGAGTGGAGTGGAGTGGAGTGGAGTGGAGTGGTGGAGTGGAGTGGAGTGGAGTGGAGTGGAGTGGAGTGAGTGGAGTGAGTGGAGTGGAGGGAGTGGAGTGGAGTGGAGTGGAGTGGAGTGGAGTGGAGTGGAGTGGAGTGGAGTGGAGTGGAGTGGAGTGGAGTGGAGTGGAGTGGAGGTGGAGTGGAGTGGAGTGGAGTGGAGGTGGGAGTGGAGTGGAGTGGGTGTGGAGTGGAGTGGAGTGGAGTGGAGTGGAGTGGGAGTGGAGTGGAGTGGAGTGGAGTGGAGTGGAGTGGGTGGAGTGGATGGGTGTGGTGTGGAGTGGAGTGGAGTGGAGTGGAGTGGAGTGGAGTGGAGGTGGAGTGGAGGAGGTGTGGAGTGGAGTGGAGTGGAGTGGAGTGGAGTGGAGTGGAGTGGAGTGGAGTGGAGTGGAGTGGGGTGGAGTGGAGTGAGTGGAGTGGAGTGGTGAGTGGAGTGGAGTGGTGTGGAGTGAGTGGATGGTGTGGAGTGGAGTGGAGTGGAGTTGAGTGTGGTGGAGTGGAGTGGGAGTGGTGTGGAGTGGAGTGAGGTGGAGTGGTGTGTGGAGTGGAGTGGAGTGGAGGTGTGGAGTGGAGTGGAGTGGAGTGGAGTGGAGGTGGAGTGGAGTGGAGTGTGAGTGGAGTGGATGGAGTGGAGTGGAGTGGAGTGGAGTGGAGTGGTGGTGTGTGTGGAGTGGAGTGGAGTGGAGTGGAGTGGAGTGGAGTGGAGTGGAGTGGAGGGGAGTGGAGTGGAGTGCGTGGAGTGGGGTGGAGTGGATGTGTGGGAGTGGAGTGGAGTGAGTGGAGTGGATGGTGGGGAGTGGGGTGGAGTGGAGTGGTGTGGAGTGGAGTGGAGTGGATGGAGTGGAGTGGAGTGGAGTGGATGGAGTGGAGTGGAGTGGAGTGGAGGTGTGGTGGAGGAGTGGAGTGAGTGGAGTGGAGTGGAGTGGAGTGGATGGTGTGAGTGGAGTGGAGTGAGGTGGGAGTGGAGTGGGGTGGGTGGAGTGGAGTGGAGTGGGAGTGGAGTGGAGTGGGGTGAGTGCAGTGCAGTGGATGGGGTGGAGTGGAGGAGTGGAGTGGATGGAGTGTGGAGTGGAGTGGAGTGGTGTGGAGTGGAGTGGAGTGGATGGAGTGGAGTGGAGTGGAGTAGAGTGGAGGTGGTGTGGAGTGGAGTGGAGTGGAGTGGAGTGGAGTGGAGTGGAGTGGTGGAGTGGAGTGGAGTGGAGTGGAGTGTGGAGTGGAGTGGAGTGGATGGAGTGGAGTGGAGTGGAGTGGAGTGGAGTGGTGGAGTGGTGTGGAGTGGAGTGGAGTGGAGGAGTGGAGTGGAGTGGAGTGGAGTGGAGTGGTGGTGGAGTGGAGTGGAGTGGAGTGGAGTGGAGTGGAGTGGAGTGGAGTGGAGTGGAGTGGAGTGGAGTGGAGTGGTGGAGGAGTGGTGAGTGGAGTGAGTGGAGTGGAGTGGAGTGGAGTGGAGTGGAGTGGAGTGGTGGAGTGGAGTGGAGTGGAGTGGAGTGTGGATGGAGTGGAGTGGAGTGGAGTGGAGTGGAGTGGAGTGGAGGGAGTGGAGTGGAGTGGAGTGGAGTGGAGTGGAGTGGAGTGGGTGTAGTGGAGTGGAGTGGAGTGGGGTGGATGGTGGGAGTGGAGTGGGTGGAGTGGAGTGGAGTGGAGTGGAGTGGAGTGGAGGAGATGAAGTGGAGTGGAGTGGGGTGGAGTGGAGTGGAGTGGAGTGGAGTGAGTGGAGTGGAGTGGAGTGGAGTGGAGGAGGAGTGGAGTGGGAGTGGAGTGGAGTGGAGTGGAGTGGAGTGGAGTGGAGTGGAGTGGAGTGGAGTGGAGTGGAGGAGTGAGTGGAGTGGAGTGGAGTGGAGTGGAGAGGGGAGTGGAGTGGAGTGGAGTGGAGTGGAGTGGAGTGGAGTGGAGAGTGGAGTGGAGTGGTGTGGAGTGGATGGAGTGTGGAGTGGAGTGGGAGTGGAGTGGAGTGGAGTGGAGTGGAGTGGAGTGGAGTGGAGTGGAGTGGAGTGGAGTGGAGTGGAGTGGAGTGGAGTGGAGTGGAGTGGAGTGGAGTGGAGAGGAGTGGAGTGGAGTGGAGTGGATGTGTGGAGTGGAGTGGAGTGGAGTGGATGTGGGAGTGGAGTGGAGTGAGTGTGGAGTGGAGTGGAGTGGATGGTGTGGAGTGGAGTGGAGTGGAGTGGAGTGGAGAGTGGAGTGGAGTGGAGTGGAGTGGAGTGGTGGTGGTGTGGAGTGAGTGGAGTGGAGTGGAGTGGAGTGTGGAGTGGTGTGGAGTGGATGGTGTGGAGTGGTGGAGGGTGGAGTGGAGTGGGTGGGGAGTGGATGGAGTGGAGTGGAGTGGAGTGGAGTGGAGTGGAGTGGAGTGGAGTGGAGTGTAGTGGAGTGGAGTGGAGTGGAGTGGAGTGGAGTGGTGGAGTAGTGGAGTGGATGGTGGGAGTGGGGTGGAGTGGAGTGGAGTGGAGTGGAGGAGTGGATGGAGTGGAGTGAGTGGAGTGGAGTAAAGTGATGTGGATGGTGTGGTGGGGTGGAGTGGAGTGGAGTGGAGTGGAGTGGAGTGGATGGGGTGGAGTGGAGTGGAGGTGTGGAGTGGAGTGGAGTGGAGTGGAGTGGATGGAGTGGAGTGGAGTGGAGTGGAGTGGAGTGGAGTGGAGTGGAGTGGAGTGAGTGGTGTGGAGTGGAGTGGAGTGGAGTGGTGGAGTGGAGTAAGTGG
This sequence comes from Conus betulinus, assembly GCA_016801955.1. Lineage (NCBI taxonomy): Eukaryota > Metazoa > Mollusca > Gastropoda > Neogastropoda > Conidae > Conus > Conus betulinus. Next base: position 24,484 of record JADBJO010009601.1, on the reverse strand, counting down.
ATGGTGTGGAGTAGAGTGGATGGTGTGTGGAGTGGAGTGGAGTGGAGTGGAGTGGATGGAGTGGAGTGGATGGTGTGGAGTGGAGTGGAGTGGAGTGGAGTGGAGTGGAGTGGAGTGGAGTGGAGTGGAGTGGATGGAGTTGAGTGGAGTGGAGTGGAGTGGATGGTGTGGAGTGGGGTGGAGTGGATGGTGTGGAGTGGAGTGGAGTAGAGTGGATGGTATGGAGTGGACTGGAGTGTAGTGGAGTGGGTGGAGTGGAGTGGGGGTGGAGTGGAGTGGAGTAAAGTGGAGTGGAGTGGAGTGGAGTGGAGTGGAGTAGAATGGAGTGGATGGAGTGGAGTGGAGTGGAGTGGAGTAGAATGGAGTGGAGTGGAGTGGAGTGGAGTGGAGTGGAGTAGAATGGAGTGGATGGAGTGGAGTGGAGTGGAGTGGAGTGTAAGAATGAAGTGGACGGAGTGGAGTGGAGTAGACTGGAGCAGAGCAGAGCGGAGCATAATGCATGATGGAGATGAGAACAATTCTTCTCAACGGGATGAGGAAGACCGACATGACTGAAAACAATAGTTGTTGATGTCAGGTAGTACGCCAACTGATCACCTAAGAGAGTCCATGAAGCTCGTAGAGCCTACCAACCTGAACCCGTGGAGCACAGGAACAGCCGCACGAGCCGTGGACATACTGATGGGATATCCTGTGACGTCAGCCGGCCGGATAACAGCTCCGAGGTCTTCTCGTCCATCTTCATGTTGAGTTTACTGCTCGTAACAATCTGTAACACTGTTAAATATATCATTCTTTTTTACAAACTACCAACACAGGCCAACTAGTGGACATAGGTCAACTCGGATCTAGGAGGTTCTCCGATTTCTTTGTTAAGACCATAAGTTCCATTGGAACTGATTTGCTTTGGACCAAACAAAATGATGGATCTGAATGCCAGGATTGGACGTTTTTTTTCGCGGGATCTCTCTGTAGACTTTGGCCCGAGACAAACTCCATTTCATAAGACCATAGTTCAGTAACGTTGAACTCGGTTTTCGATGTGAACAACGCTGGCTACTTCAACCTCGCCAAACGGTTTGGCATGTTGGCCGTGGTGACAGTGGACAAGGTTCTGGCACTGTCAGCGGATCGAAAATTGACTTGCTAGAGAAAGGAAAAAAGAGCTGCGCTTTGGATGTTGGTCAGATAAGTCAACAGGGTCATTCTGATTGCACCTAGCACTTTTGGCCATTACTCCAGGACAGCAAAAGAAAGGAGAGCGACTATCAATGTCTACATCAACAATTCGGAACTGGAAAAGTCGTATACGTGTTCATACTAACTTGTTAATTCTGAGCATACAGGGGAACCAAGCACTTTGGATACTGATTCTAGTTTGTCACGATCTAAGACATGCCTCGGGGTAATTCTGACATTCAATAAAATCCAAAACTTAACTCGGTGTGTTTCAGAACTTGTATGCCATGTTAAATTTCAGTGGTGCTTAAAGCGGACTTCTGAGGTCATGCCAGGGAAAGGACACCTGCAGGCACTCAACGAAAAGGACTATATCATCAGTCTGTGTCACTGATACCAGGGAAGAGGACACCTGCAGGACACTCAACGAAAGGACTATATCACCAGTCTGTGTCACTGATACCAGGGAAGAGGACACCTGCAGGACACTCAACGAAAGGAATATATCACCAGTCTGTGTCACTGAAACAATTTTTCACCTCGCTCCCTTAAACCAACACCAAAATGATATACAGCCTCTTTTTATATGTTCACATGACATACCCATTGGTCCGAGGCACACTGAAATTGTTGTACAGAGACTCTCTCTCTCTCCCTCTGTCTCAAACACACACACACACACACACACACACACACACACACACACACACACACACACACACACACACGCACGCACGCACGCACGCACACACGCGCGCGCGCGCGCGCGCGCACACACACACACACACACACACACACACACACACACACACACACTTGTGTAAATATCTAAAAAACCGGTTCGTCTTTTTTTTTTTTTTAGATCTTATGTGGGACCAAAACCCATGATGGACCACTGATGACCTGAAGGGAGGAGTGTGAGTGAGGGGGGAGGGTCGCTAGGGTAAGTGCCCATGATGGACCACTGATGACCTGAAGGGAGGAGTGTGGTGAGGGGGGAGGGTCGCTAGGGTAAGTGCCCATGATGGACCACTGATGACCTGAAGGGAGGAGTGTGAGTGAGGGGGAGGGTCGCTAGGGTAAGTGCCCATGATGGACCACTGATGACCTGAAGGGAGGAGTGTGAGTGAGGGGGGAGGGTCGCTAGGGTAAGTGCCCATGATGGACCACTGATGACCTGAAGGGAGGAGTGTGGTGAGGGGGGGAGGGTCGCTAGGGTAAGTGCCCATGATGGACCACTGATGACCTGAAGGGAGGAGTGTGAGTGAGGGGGGGAGGTCGCTAGGGTAAGTGCCCATGATGGACCACTGATGACCTAAAGGGAGGAGTGTGAGTGAGGGGGGAGGGTCGCTAGGGTAAGTGCCCATGATGGACCACTGATGACCTGAAGGGAGGAGTGTGAGTGAGGGGGGAGGGTTGCTAGGGTAAGTGCCCATGATGGACCACTGATGACCTGAAGGGAGGAGTGTGAGTGAGGAGGGAGGGTTGCTAGGGTAAGTGGGAGGGGATAAGGATGTGGAACATAGAGGGGGGAGGGGGGGTAAGGGGCGGGGCTAACAGGAGGGGGAGGGGGGGGGGGGGACTCAATCCACTCGAATCTGAAACATCGTGGGGGAATTATCAAATCAAACAGACTGATCAGGGCGGAAAGAGATTCCAGAGAAACCAGCCGCGCACGGGAATTTAAACCCTGGCCCCAGGATTTACTTCCAAAACGAATGCTTGGTCTACTTGACCTCAATTCACTTCCGCATGAGACTGTGTCAGCGAGAGAGAGAGAGAGAGAGAGAGAGAGAGAGAGAGAGAGAGAGAGAGAGAGAGAGAGAGAGAGAGAGAGAGAGAGAGAGACGTTGTGTAAACAACGGTGGGAGGGGAAGGGGGAAGGTGTTAATACGATTGGACAAGAGCTGTGAAGTCCCTTGCTCTGTTTAGAAAGCAAACATTGCACACAATCAGCACGTACGACTTCTGTTTTCCGCTCTTCATCGACTTCTCTATCTCGCTCTCCTCCTTCTGCACATCCCACGCCCACTTCCTCCTCTCCACTTTCTTTTTCCATCTGTCTAATTCCCCGCACCCCCCGCACCCCCCTCTCTTTTCTCTCGCTTTCTCTCTCTCTTTCTCTCGCTCTTTCTCTCGCTCTTTCTCTCGCTTTCTCTGGCTTTCTCTCTCTTTCTCTCTCGCTCTTTCTCTCGCTCTTTCTCTGGCTTTCTCTGGCTTTCTCTCTCTTTCTCGCTCTTTCTCTCGCTCTTTCTCTCGCTTTCTCTGGCTTTTCTCTCTCTTTCTCTCGCTCTTTCTCTCGCTTTCTCTCGCTTTCTCTCTCTTTCTCTCGCTTTCTCTCTTTCTCTAGCTCTTTCTCTCGCTTTCTCTAGCTTTCTCTCTCTCTTTCTCTCTTTCTCTCTCTCTCTCTTCTCTCGCTTTCTCTCTCTTCCTCTCGCTCTTTCTCTCGCTCTTTCTCTCTTTCTCTCGCTTTCTCTCTCTTGTTGTCCCTCAGAAACCGAGGCCCATAAAAGTGTCCACTAAATCCTTAAAAAAGAGACTTAAATAGATGTCCACAAATGCCCCCAAAACAGAATCGACATAAACTAAAACAAGCCCTATGAAAAGACACAACCCCCTCAAAAAAATTCTCTGCCCCCTCACGGTGACCTCAATCGAAATCCTAGGTCAGTTACCCACAATGGATCAAGGTGACCCAGATCGAGATCTCCATCGACCATTCTGCGAGCAGACATTATTCCAATGAAAACCGTTTCGACATATACCAAGAGAGGAGAGGTGACGTATCTTGCATCGCTTTCTCACACTTCATCTTTGTCGGAGTCCTGTTCGTTGGCGCAGGTCACAAGCTACTTCCGGTCCCTGCAGTCACCATGCACCACCGTGAGGGCATGGTTCAACTGGTTGGGCCACCTTTTCAGGTAATTACGTGTGTCATTGTGTTGTTGTCCGCTGTGCAGCGTCGGCGGCCCATTGCCTACACGTATACTTTGCCCACGCGCCAACCAGCATATGCGTGCTTCAAACTTGACAGTGAACAATATCAGCGGCAACGTATGGTGAACAGCCAGCCAGCCCTTGAGCAAGAGGCAGACTGAGAGCCAGTCAAGTCATCAGGAAGCGTTAACCTTCAATATGCGCGACAGAACAGCAATAAGCGAAAGGTTAGTATACCTAGTCTGTCCCTTCATGATCTAAAGAGGAAATCTACAAGAGTTTTAAGTTGCTGTATTAGGACTGAGGAGGGACAAAACGACTTGTTTGTAGAGCTGACAGTGTGTGTCAGGGTTGTTTGTTGCTCTCCTCCCCTCCTCCTCCCCCCCCCTCCCTCTGCCCCCTCCCGCCAAGCGCGGGTTCCTCATCTCCGATCATCCCTCCTCTTTGCATTGCCATGACTAGGTGTTTGAAAACAACCACACGGACGACAGTGTCGAAGACTATACACCTGTCCCTGCCTTCTTCACTATTCATCGCCATTACACCCTTCTCTCTCCCTCTCTCTCTCCCTCCTCTCTCTCTCTCTCTCTCTCTCTCTCTGAATTGGCAGTCTGTGGGATCCTGGTATTGTGTCTCCAAAGTTTGTTTTCCAAGGCTCTGTATTTCTTCAGGTCTGTATTCCCCTGGGTCTATGTTTACACGGGTCCAGCGGCCACCCCACATCGCCCTGCTTTCTTACAAGGTTCGCCCCATGTTCATGTTCTACCCTCCCGCGTTGCAGCTGTAACACTATGAGACCAAATGATTCAGGGTACGCAGTGTAAGGTGACATGTCTTGTGACCAAAATGAACCTGATGACGTAGATCGAGGTCACAGATCAGGTAATCCAAATTGGGTCAGAGAAATCTGGGTTGAGCTTAAATGTCGTCATCCTCTTTCCATCGTGCTGACCCAGTTTGAAGTGACACGGCAGGGACTCAAATGGGTCATGGTAACCCTGATCGAGGTTAAAAGGTCAAATGATCCTGAATCAGTCAGGGTGACCCAGAACGTGATTTATTTTTTGGTGACGTAGGAGAGGTTGAGAGAAATAGAGGAAAGTTAAATATCAAATGATCCAAGAGGTGATGGTGACCGGATCAAGGTTAATTGTCCTGTGGCCGGCCCATAATGGGTCAGGGTGACCCTAAGCAAGTTATATGTTAAATGACCCAAAATGTGACGTGGTGACTAAGGTCAAGCTCATGCTCCGTTAACCCCAATGGAATGGTTCAAGAATGACCCAGATCCAGATATTGGAGACTATAGCATTTTTCATGAGAAAAGGGGGGGGGGGGGGGTGGGGGGGGGTGAAAATCGATGAATAAACAACGAGAGTGAACCTTTCAAGTTCTTCGTGAAATATGGTGTAGCCCTATCGCTGTTTAGAATTATTGTTCCTGAGAAAACAAATCAGAAAAAAATCTTTTCGGAATACACATGTAACTAGAAGAGACATCGTAAGCAGAACGAAACTAACATGACAAATGCCCTTTTTCGGGCTGCACAAGTAGAAATTTGTTTACGTGCGGATTATATATAAACACTGGAAGTATATAATATATATACTAAAAACAACAAACAAACAAACGAGCACAGCTTTGTAAGAGACAGGGCTTTGAAAACTATCAATAATGTGGATAAAAGAGGGAGAGAGAGAGACAGAGAGAGAGAGCGATCAAAGATAAACCAATATGACTTTTATGGGTTTCCAGCGCAAAAATACCTATGCCACAAAAGTCGAACAGTCCTTTGCTCACAGGACACGGTTTGTAAACCGGATCAAAGAACTCCTCAATTTTGTAGATATTATTACAATCTAGGAGCCTTTTTAAAAAACATATTTGTATTTCTCAGTCAGCTCAATAAACTGTTGATTGAGAAATTTATCAAAAAAGGTGGAAAATGCCCTCTCTCTCAATATAAAAGAAAATGAAAACAATTCCAATATTTATCTCTTGATTAGGATCCGCACCAAACGCGACAGGGTTCATCCGAGGGCTTAATTCCATCATTCCATCAAGTTTGATTGAAACTACTTCAGGAGTTTTAGCGCAATCTTGCCGGCAGACGGACAGACAGATAAACTAACAGGTACGGATGGAAATGAAGCGGCCAGGGGACACACAGTTTCTATCAGCAACGTTTTAATACAATTGATTGTACGTAACGATTTCAACACACGAGAAAACTCACAGCCCGATCGATACCTCGTGTTCTAAATGATCACCAGACGAAACATCAGGTTATGTTCTGACAGGCATGAGCCAGATCGATCCAAATGTTGTCTGCAATGTGGTTCAAGACGGTGACACACGGCGGAAAGGCATGTCATCCCAACAAATGGCCCAGTCAGATAGAGGCATTACAGATTAAGACAGTTGGACCAATTTTTTGCTGTAAAAAGACACCCCTACCCCCTCTCCTTTTTTTTTTTTTTTTTTGTTCGACACGCAGACTTACACCGTGACTGACAATTCTACCCCAAAATTCAAGGGTTGCCGCTGGACAGTGTACTGACCACGCCGTTGTGTTAGGAGTGATAAGCCGCTGCTTCTTGAAAGATACTTCATGACAACGCTTGTATTCACTGACTTAACATTACCATGAGATTCCGTAAGATCTAGGGCCAAACTCACACGAAAGTGCTTCCAGCAGACATACCCACTGCAGCTGACTCACATATTTAGAGCAGTGAGTATTTTGAAGCCATGTCAGACAAGAAACGCATAAACCAACAGGCTGCACGCTTGTTTCGGCAAAAAATATTCCGTGTAGCGACGTTCGTGTGACTTCGCCCTAAAACATTCGAGTTCTGTCCTTGTATT
>JADBJO010009601.1:0-7500 GCA_016801955.1 Conus betulinus | reverse complement strand
TGACCTAAAGTTGAGATGACAGCCTGTGGTGGGCTAAAGTTAAGGTGACTTCCTGTTGGTGGCCTAAAGTTGAGGTCACAGTCTGTTGGTGACCTAAAGTTGAGACGACAGCCTGTTGGTGGCCTAAAGTTGAGGTGACAGCCTGTTGGTGACCCAAAGTTGAGATTACAGCCTGTTGGTGACCTAAAGTTGAGGTGACAGCCTGTTGGTGACCTAGAGTTGAGGTGACAGCCTGTTGGTGACCTAAAGTTGATGTGACAGCCTGTTGGTGACCTAAGGTCTAGTTGACTGCCCGTTGGTGACCTAAAGTTGAGGTGACAGCCTGTTGGTGACCTAAAGTTGAGGTGACAGCCTGTTGGTGGCCTAAAGTGAGGTGACAGCCTGTTGGTCACCTAAGGTTTAGACGACTGCCTGTTGGTGACCTAAAGTTGAGGCGACAGTCTGTTGGTGACCTAAAGTTGAGGTGACAGTCAGCTGGTGACCTAAAGTTGAGATGACAGCCTGTTGGTGATCTAAAGTTGAGGTGACAGCCTGTTGTGGCCTAAAGTTGAGGTGACAGTCTGTTGGTGACCTAAAGTTGAGGTGACAGCCTGTTGGTGACCTAAAGTTTAGATGACAGCCTGTTGGTGACCTAAAGTTGAGGTGACAGCCTGTTGGTGACCTAAAGTTGAGATGACAACCTGTTGGTGACCTAAAGTTGAGGTGACAGCCTGTTGGTGACCTAAAGTTGAGGTGACAGCCTGTTGGTGGCCTAAAGTTGAGATGACAGCCTGTTGGTGACCTAAAGTTGAGGTGACAGCCTGTTGGTTACCTAACGTTGAGGTGACAGCCTGTTGGTGACCTAAAGTTGAGATGACAACTTTGGATTCTCTCTTGAGGGCACAGAATACCGTATGGCGAAAGCTTGGCTGTGTCTGGAGTGGCACTGTCTTCATCTGTCCGTGGGCAGGGGTGGTTGGGTCTGTGGGTGCGCTCGGCAGTGCTTCTCTGGGTCCTCCCCAGCACCTTCGGGTGTTTCGTTTTCTTCTGTTGATGACCTAAAGTTGAGATGACAGCCTGTTGGTGACCTAAAGTTAAGATGACAACCTGTTGGTGACCTAAAGCTTTTGTGAGAGCCTGTTAGTGACCTAAAGTTGAGATGACAGTCTGATGATGACCTAAAGTTGGGGTGACAGCCTGTTGGTGACCTAAAGTTCAAATGACAGCCTGTTAGTGAACTGAAGTTGGGTTGACAGCCTGTTGGTGACCTAAAATTGAGGTGACAGTCTGTTGGTGGACTAAAGTTGGGGTGACAGCCTGTTGGTGACTTATAGTTGAGTTGACAGCCTGTTGGTGAACTAAAGTTGGGGTGACAGCCTGTTGGTGACCTAAAGTTCAAATGACAACCTGTTGGTGAACTTATGTTGGGGTGACAGCCTGCTGGCGACCTAAAGTTGGGGGGTGACAGCCTGTTAGTGACCTAAAGTTGGGGTGACAGCCTGTTGGTGACCTAAAGTTGAGGTGACAGCCTGTTGGTGACCTAAAGTTTAGATGTCAGCCTGTTGGTGACCTAAAGTTGGGGTGACATCCTGGTGGTGACCTTATGTTGAAGCGAGAGCCTATTGGTGACCTAAAGTTGAGGTGACAGCCTGTTGGTGACCTAAAGTTGAAGTGAGAGTCTGTTGGTGACCTAATGTTGAAGTTGCAGCCTGTTAGTGACTTAAAGTTGAAATGACAGCCTGTTGATGACCTAAAGTTTAGATGACAGTCTGTTGGTCACCTAAAGTTGAGGTGACAGCCTTTTGATGATCCAAAGGAGTGTTAAGATATCGTTGGTATTCCAGAGGCGAGTTGACAGCTCGTTTGTGAGCCAATGGCGAGTTAGCAGTTCGTTGGTGAGCTAAGGTGAGCTGATAGTTCGATAGTGAGCAAAAGCGGGGTGACAGTTCGTTGGTGACCTGGAGGCTAATTGACAGTTGGTAAGCCCAGGGTGAGACCAGGAGAGGTTATCGCGGCAGCTGCCGCGCCTACTGCGGTTCATGAGTCTGTGCTCACGGTTTCTGTCGGCTCAGTACAGTGGGATGCCTCTGTTTACAGATACAGTAGTTTTAGAACAGCGGCCACTTGTAGGCTGTGGGCAGAAGGCTAAGAGTGAAAGGTGGCAGTGGAATCGTGATGACGCAGAAGTTTCACGTTCCGCCATTTCTGAAGACAAGCCACCTGGTGGCTCTGAGCTACCGGAAATGGTCTCCGACAACCCGCAGACAGGAGACCTCGCACAGACAGGGGACCATCGATGCAATGTCATGCTTGACATTCGAGACAATACTCGAACTGGCAACAGGACAGAGCATTCTGTCTGTACTCAATAAACCATGGCCGGCTGCTAGCAGTTTACAAACTACCAGATCGACTTAACTCCTTACGAATTTTACTCGGTACAGGAACAAACAGCTTGTCCGTTAGAGCCTCAGGTTAAGAAGACGTTAATCTCGGGATCTTGAGAGCGTAGCATCAAGAGATTTTACAACTAAAGAATATTGTAATTAAAGAACAGGTAGGGTGACTCTCGCTCCATTGATGAAATGAATGTCGCCCATAACTCCAAAACGAATGCTGCTGACGACACCCAATCGCCGAGGAGAAATAACACAAAGAGACAACACACAGAACAAACAAGGAGACATCCCTTGACGACCTGAAGAATATGGAATGTTGATATCCCGACCTCAGCCAGGAGGGAATGGAAAGGATTAAGCTTTCTCCGACGTGACAGCCCGCTGGCCACCTCGGCCCACAGTGATTCCTTTTTCATTTTGTTTCATCGTGTTTGCGAGTCATTCATTTCTATGCGAGACAACAATATATCATATAAATTCCTTCGAAATAGCTGTAAGTTCAATGTTTTTGAAGACTGAAGGGGCAGTACTGTGTTTAAACTGGGATCCTCAATACAGCTAAAGTATTTGTATCAGTATGAAATGGTACCAGATAAAGTATTTGTATCAGCATGAAATGGTACCAGATAAAGTATTTGTATCAGCATGAAATGGTACCAGATAAAATATTTGTATCAGCATGAAATGGTACCAGATAAAAAATATTTGTATCAGCATGAAATGGTACCAGATAAAAGTATTTGTATCAGCATGAAATGGTACCAGATAAAGTATTTGTATCAGCATGAAATGGTACCAGATTTCATGTTCCTGATTATGGGGTTTAAAAAAAAACATAGCTCAATTATTTTCTGAAAACGAGAGGTAGAGAAATAAACTAAAAAGTATGAGATTACGAAAAAAAAAATTAGTGGAATCAGCATGGAAAGGTGAAGGGGGGAGGGGGTGGGGAGGGGGGGGATTACCTTTGTTGATGTTGTTATGGTGCCACACCCCGTCCGTGGTGTCAGCATCCTGTGACGGGTGTGCCGGGGTGGTCCTACTGGATACGGGTGCCGATGGAGGGGGCACCTGGGGCAGCTCAGCGGTGAGCTTCATGTCTGAAACACATCGCATTCGTCTTACTCTGCATCCCTCCACGTCCATGGAGCTCCATCATTACTTCCCCTTTGCCTCGCAATCCACCCTCCTTCCTTTCCCTGCCCACGTGCTCGGCGCACGCGGTGTCAACAGGTCAGTCACACCATTGTGGTCATCGTTCTATCGGCCCTTTCAACTGCCTCCCCCCCAGTTTCACTGATTTGTCATCCATTCATCTTCATGCCAACCTGTTAAGCCATGCTCTAGTCACTCACTCATCTGTACGCCACCCAATCACTCACCCATCTGAATACGATCTACGCCACTCAGTCGATCACTCGTCTGCATGCTAACTACACTACTCAATCTTTCATCTGCACACAAACCACCAATTCAATTGCTCACTCATCTTCTATGCTAACCACGGTACTCAGTTATGGTCATCTGTGTACGGACCACGTTCATTCATTCATCTGTATACCAACCAAGCTACTCAGTCATTCATTCATCTGTATACCAACCAAGCTACTCAGCCATTCATTCATCTGTATACCAACCAAGCTACTCATTCATTCATTCATCTGTATACCAACCAAGCTACTCCTTAACTAGGCTGACCCTGGAGATAGGTCCAGTGACGGTGAGGAAAGACCCACTGACCACAGGGAAAGTCCTGTTGACAGTGGGAAAGACTACAACTTTGGATTTTCTCTTGAGGGCACATAAGACCGTATGGCGAAAGCTTGGCTGTGTCTGGAGAGGCACTGTCTTCATCTGTCCGTGGGCAGGGGTGGTAGGGTCTGTGGGGTGTGCTCGACAGCTGGAGGGTGGTGTTTTTTTTTCGCCGGTGGGCTCTGCAGTCATGAAATACGGGCTGGTACACCCATGGGGATGCTATTTTAAGGCTGTTATGAGTTGCATCCTGTAGTCTGATTTACCTCTGTTCAGGAGCAGTTATGTCCATTGATATCTTAATAGAGTGTCCTGCGCGTGCCTGTACCCATCGTCAACACAGCGCAGGCCTCCAAAGGTGGTACAGGACTGCTCAAAAGGCAGGTGAAGACAGTGCTTCTCTGGGTCCTCCCCAGCACCTTCGGGTGTTTCTTTTTCTTCAACCAAGCTACTCAGCATTTCATTCAACTGTATACCAACCAAGCTACTCTGTCGCTCACTCATCAGCATACCAACCACGCTAGTCAATCACCCATTTCATCTGCATACCAACCACGTCACTCAATCACTCGTTCATCCGCAATTCAGTCATGCAACTCAATCGTTCAGTCATCTGCACACGAACCCTGCCACTCAATCATTCCCTCATCTGCATACCTACCATTCTACTCAGTTGTTCCTCATCTGCATATTAAACATGTGACTCAATCACTCACTCTGCATACCAACTCTGCTGCTCAATTGTTTACTCGTCTGCAAACCAAACATGCTACTCAATCATTGACTGATTTGAATTTTACAAATGTATTAAACCAACCCCACTCCTCCCGAATGCTAAGCACTCTACTCAGTCAGTTTTACGGACCATACTACTTCGCTACTGATCAGACCATCCATCCTTATTCCAACCGCTCTAATCAATCACCTCTACTATTCCTCAGACAATCCACCATACTGAGTCAGTCTATTCATTCTCATTCCCACCACGAGATTCATCAATCAGCTTCACTAATCATCATGCCGACTTGGCTACAGAATCAGAGAGAGAGAGAGAGAGAGAGAGAGAGAGAGAGAGAGAGAGAGAGAGAGAGAGAGAGAGAGAACTGAATATATAGGCTGTGTTTGTCAGTCATGATTATGCAATAGGTTGTTTATTGTGATGAGAATATTGTTTAATGAATGGTCTTTTTCTTCATTTTCTAGTTATTAGTATTGTTCAACTGTTTTCTGTGTACGCTTGTTTTTTTGACTCGCATTTCTATTGTTGGTAGAGTTTGGCAACACTAGGTGGAAATTGCGCATGCACTCTCTTGGCATAAGGGTTGTTTAACTATTGTCAACAAAGCATTGTTATTGTCACTGTCGTCATTGTCACTCTCTCTCTCTCTCTCTCTCTCTCTCTCTCTCTCTCTCTCTCTCTCTCTGTGTTTTTGTGTGTGTGTGTGTGTGTGTGTGTGTGTGTGTGTGTGTGTGTGTGTGTGTGTGTGTGTGTGTGTGTGTGTTTTTTGCCGTTTATTTACATTCATATTTGTTCATCATGCATGTAGAAGGCCTTAAGATCAAAACGCATCGCGTTTGACGTTTGTTCGTTCTCTTCGTTTGGTAGGTTAATAACCTTCTTTTATATTTGGCGTTTGTTCGTTCTCTTCGTTTGGTAGGTTAGTAACCCTCTTTTATATTTGGCGTTTGTTCGTTCTCTTCGTTTGGTAGGTTAGTAACCTTCTTTTATATTTGGCGTTTGTTCGTTCTCTTCGTTTGGTAGGTTAATAACCTTCTTTTATATTTGGCGTTTGTTTTCTTCTCTTCGTTTGGTAGGTTAGTAACCGTCTTTCATGTTTGGCCTTTGCTCGTTCTCTTTGTTTTCGTATGTTACTAAATCTCTTTCATGTTTGGACTTTGCTCGTTCTCTTTGTTTGGTAGGTTAGTAACCGTCTTTCATATTTGGCCTTTGCTCGTTTCTCTTTGTTTGGTAGGTTAGCAACCTTCTTTCATTTTTTCTGACTCCTGTCTCGCAGCGGAAGTCAAAGAAGATGAAAGGAGAAGGCGAGGAGGAAGGATGAGGAGGGGGGGGGGGGGGGGGGGGGGGACTCTTGTGTCATACGTCATGTATAATATCACGTCCAAAACGCGCGTTCTCTCTCTCTCTCTCTCTCTCTCTCTCTCTCTCTCTCTCTCTCTCTCTCTTTTTTTTTTTTTTTAACTAGAAGGCCTCAAGATCAAAACGTGTCGCGTCTGACGTTCGGTCGTTCCGTGCGTTTGGTCACCGTCTTTCATTGTTTTTCAGGCTTCATTCTCGTCCTCCCTAAACACTCAACTTTAATCCCAGTTTTTTACAACTAACGCAGTTATGGATTTTCTCTTTTTGTCCTCAGAACACACACACACACACACACACACACACACACACACACACACCTTTTTTCATTACTTGGTGTTGAGTCAACACCTCCGAGGGAATCTTTCCCCTGTCTTATTTATATTCGGTCAAGATCACCAGGGAAGATATACCGTACGCGTTTACGTAACTGTTTAAATCATATAACTGGGGGACGTTGCAGGTTTTGTAAGTTTTGTTTCATTTTTTTTTTTTTTTCAATCTTGAATCTTCGTTGACAACAGGATGTCTGTCTGCCTGCCCTTCTACCCCACGTTATTCCCTTTCTTGTCTCTTAACGGGGGACCTCTTCCTACTCTCTCAATACCCGAAACGCATCAGTGCCCTTCTTGCTTTCGTCATTCCGCCAGCTGTCTGTCTGTCTGTGCCTCTCTCTGCCTCTCTCTGTCTGTCTCTTCTCTCTCTCTGTTCTTTCTGTCTCTCTCACATGTACACACACACACACACACACACACACACACACACACACACACACACACATTCACACACACACACACACACACACACACACACACACACACACACACACACACACACACACCACACACACACCACACACACACACGCACACACACCACACACACACACAGAGAGAGAGAGAGAGAGAGAGAGAGAGAGAGAGAGAGAGAGAGAGAGAGAGAGAGAGAGAGAGAGAGAGAGAGAGAGTTTTTTTCTCTCTTGCCGTTGCTGATTTTTAATGTCGGAAAAAGAAGGGGACAGAATATTATGAATTATATTTTCATGTTTGTTACTTTTCTTTTCGCTAAAAGCTGTTATTGATGCTATTTAGTTGACAAACGTTTGTATGTTTACAGTCATTTTCAAAGAGAGCAGTGTCATCGCCGGTGCCGTCCAAAGATTGAAGGCGGATGACGTGGTCATAAATGTGTTTTATGTGGGCGTGTTTTATCATGAAAACTGGCCTTCACTGATTTCCGTCCGGTCCCAGCGGAAGTTACAGAAGATAAAAGGAGA
>JADBJO010009600.1:80000-81773 GCA_016801955.1 Conus betulinus | reverse complement strand
GAAGGAAGGAAGAGAGAGAGATGGAGAAAGAGAGAGAGGAGAGAGCGAGGGGAAGGAAGGAAAGATTTTGGGGTTTATTTTTTTCCAATTTTCAATTACTCTCTCAATCCTAACATATCTATGATCCTAAGAAGAACGTCCCACTGAACGGGAGAGAGGGGAGGGGGGGTGGGTGGTTGGGAGGGGTGGGGGCGATATGAAGAATAGAAAACGAAGGCTGCGGACACGAATGACGAGACTTATTCTTTTCATGCATGCGTGTGTGTGTGTGTTGTGTGTGTGTGTGTGTGTGTGTGTGTGTTGTGTTGTGTGTGTGTGTGTGTGTTATGCGTGCGTGCGCGCGTGTTGGTGTGTGTGTGTGTGTGTGTGTGTGTGTGTGTGTGTGTGTGTGTGTGTAAGTGCGTGTGTGTGTGCGTGCGTGCGCGCGCGTGTGTGTGTGTGTGTGTGTGGTGTGTGTGTGTGTGGTGTGTGTGTGTGTGTGTGTGTAATGTAATCCAAACGGACACATAGTTCCGAAGAAGCTACGAACATGTTTTTGTAACTGACCGGCTGTTCTGTAAGCCTGTCAGGCCTGTTCACATCATCATCATTTCTGGTAACATCCTCTCTCTTCTCTCTCTCTCTCTCTCTCTCTCTCGCTCTTCTCTCTCTCTCTCTCTCTCTCTCTCGTTCTCTCTCTCTATGTCTGTGTGTGTTTGTGTGTGTGTGTGTGTGTGTGTTGTGTGTGTGTGTGTGTGTGTGTGTTTGTGTGTAGGTTATGATTGCAAAAAGCCGACTTTCCCTATCATGTCGTACACTTGCGCGGGTCTCTGTCATGCGGGATATAAAACGGTGTTTGCTTTCAACACATTACGATGACTTTGAATACTGTTTTTCTTACGTCAGCAGCACCTCCAATTGGCTACGCTCACTTTACTCGATGATGTGTCTGTGTGCGGTATGCCCTTTTTTGGTTATGGTGACAAATGGTCAACGTACAAGCAAAAGAAGTTGTTCCATTCTTTCCTTGTTTTTCTTTTGTGTTGGTTTGGTTTGATTTTCTTGTGTGTGTGTGTGTGGTGTGTGTGTGTGGTGTGTGTGTGTGTTGTGTGGGTGTGTGTGTGTTCGTGTGTGCGTGCGTACGCGCATGGTGTGTGTGCGCCACACCATTCACACACACACACACACACACACACACACAACACCACACACACACACACACACTTTTTTATGCTCTGTGGGACTTTCCCAAGGCAGCCGGAAATATATTCAATCAACAACCACAAACAACCACACAAAGAGTGAGAGAGAGAGAGAGAGAGATGAGCGAGAGAGAGAGAGCGAGAGAGAGAAGGAGAGAGAGAGGAGAGAGAGGGAGAGTGAGGAGATAGAGAGAGAGAGAGAGAGGATGGAGAGAGTGAGGAGGAGGAGCGAGAGGAGTGAGGAGGAGAGGAGAGGATGCGAGAGAGGTTGACGAAGAGAGAGAGGAGAAGAGAGAGTAGTTCAAATAGTTTATTCATAAAGGCCCAAAAGCCCCTTAAAATGGGGATATACATTGTGATTCATGTCGCTAGTGACACTAGTCTTCATCATGTTACATAAACATTCGCATCTGGAATGCTTTTATACAGGTAAATAGCAAATTGTTAATAGCATGTCATCATAGATGATGACATTAACAAGACCAATCTAAAAAGACTAGGATTCTTGAAAATTTTTTTGGTCCTTATGTGTGGTATGAATGCTCTATGAACGTCTCTTAATCTTGGGACACGTCAGTACAAAATGAACTTC
>JADBJO010009600.1:37500-75000 GCA_016801955.1 Conus betulinus | reverse complement strand
GTGTCACCAGTGTCCAACGACATTGCCCGTAGACTAACAATCTGGTGACCCCGACCAGAACCAAACCATGGGCATAGACTTGGAGAGATCATCGAAACTGAGGTCACCATCAGAGCAGGGTACGAAGAGTCACAAAATTTGAGACTTTTTTTTTTTTTAATGCTGATCTATGAGGATGAGGATGATGAAGATGATGCTGTGGAGCTCCATTCTGGTCCAAGACTGCGTGACAGGGCTATGCTCTATGCTTACTTAGATGATATGTCTCTGCATCAGAAGGGCCCGAGAGATAACAGACACCTGCAGTGTTGGTCAGGAAGTTTGAGCAACTCTCTCAGAGGCGCATCCATGAAGCGGACAAACTCGACAGTGTGGTCCCGGTGTTTCCAGTTTCGTCTATAGCAAACTCAACTCTGGATAAGAGCTACTTGGGGCAGAACGATCCCTGAAATAGATGACTGACTGATGAGAATTGAACCCAGGACTTTCCTGCTAGGAGTACGCAACGTTAACCACTTTTGGCACGGCAGCTGACAAAGGGTTTCCTTTTTTTTTCCCCAAACGGCTCCATACGATTTGGGTTAGGTTAACTTTGGAGTAGGGCTTGGGTTAGATTAAGTTACGGTTTAGGTCGGGGTAAGTTCTACTTTGGGGGGTTAAGATCAAGCATTCCAAATTTGGAGAGTTTTCCGGTTTCCTTATCCAAGTTCCCATCTCTGATGCATAAACGTACTGCTGGTCTGTCAGTAGTTGGCTGGTCATCCCCGTGTGTGTTGTCATATTTGTCTGATTTTTTTCATTCTTCCCTTTTTTTTTGTATATTATTATTATTACTATTTTAACCCAGCTGACCACAAGCGACCTCCTCGGAGCCGGTAACACGCATGGGTACCAAGAAGAAAAAGATTAAACCCTAAATAAGTAATAAACAAAACAAAAAGAAATCAAAGTGATCTTTTAACAACTGAAACAATGAATAACATGGTAGGTAAACTATTGACAACCTTGGGCGGATTATACAGTAAATACCAGGCACTCCTCTTAAGTTTCCTCTCCCAGCTTGAAAAAAAAAAAAAAAGAAAAAAAGATTAAAAAAATTTTAAATAAAACAAAAGGTTTTTTTTACAACAAAAACGGCCATACTGGCAGAGAGACACCGCAAAATGATCAGCTAGTGTCCACTGGGATGATATGTACAACATTCAGCACTCCGCCCACGCTTATTTGGAGTCACATGACTGAGACGAACGTTATCAATGGACGCTGTCATTTTCGGCAGGCTTCTCACAAAATAAGTAACCCTAGATGAATAAATTCCCTTTCTTTTGTGTCTGTGTGTGTGTGGTGTGTGTACGCGCACGCGCACGCATGTTGTGTGTGTGTGTCTGTGTGTGTGTGTGTGTTTTGGATGTTTCTTCTCATAGTAGTATTCTCCTGTAACTTTCTAGCAACTAGAAAACACAACCCCCCCAACGTAATTACAACCAACATCACTGGCTTCCCTCTGCAAAACGCCTCTAAGGGAGCCGACAGACGTAGAACGGATCCAACATATTGCACCATGCAGTATTGAAAGCACAATGGCCCCTAGACGAGGCCAGACAACATGGAAGACAACAGTGTGAAGTCACTGGCACACCTGACTTTTTACCTACATTGTGCACGCGCCGTCTCAGGTCCCTGGGTTCTACCCGTTCATGATGCCTTGCTCACATCAGAACTTCATTCAGTTTTGATGCCTGCACCCCCCACCCCCACCCTTCACACATGCCTGTAGCAGGTTCTCATAGAAACATTCAGTATCTGCATATTCATGAGGTCTGTCACTGGAAATGCTAGAATAGTCTCCCTTCTAAGGAAGTCCACACACGCACACACACAACATACACACATCTGTCTTCGTGAATAGCATGCGAGGAATAACTGGGGGAAAAAAAAAGCTATTCACTCCATGCTACACCACATTATATCTCAAAATACAGAGTGGCACACACCATTCTCTTTCTTCCAAACCACCAACACTTGGCAACGTCTCTATCAAGAACTGTGTTTATTTCCAAAAAACAGCAGCCGACAACTTCAGATGTGTGTCACCATCTTTCCAGCTCCACATTCATCAAATGGATGCTATGATCATAGGACCATGTGATAGGCACGCTGAAAATATCGCTTTTCTTTCCTGACTACTACTAAAATATTTTCTCCTAAAAAAAAAAAAAAAAAAAGAAGAAAGAGAGAAGCAACATGCAAATGCCTCCTGGAAACCCCTATGCCTTACAATGTACACACATTCATTAGAAAATGCACTGTTTCATAGCAGTTCAAGGTCAAGACTAAAGGTCTATGGTCATTGATCGTTCGTCATCGTGGAGTCACCATAATTTCATTCCAAATTATGCAAAAAAAAATCAAAGCTGTTTCTTGATTTAGATGTTAGAAGCTTCATCTGTTTAGAGGATACTCTGGGGTTCTTTTTTTCATGCCATCTCCACTAAAGCAGCTAAGCATGCAGATACCAGAAATAACTTTAAAACAAAAAAAATCAAAGCAAAGCCAAGGATGATGAGACGACAGGATAAGTATCTTTGCTTTGTTTTCCTAGTCTCTATCTTCGTCAAGAGTTCTGGCTGTTCTTGCAGATCACTACTCTCTTACATGCACCAAAGTTACCGGGTTCTATGGAAGAACACATCTGTTCCAGGAAAACAAATATCAGACGAAGATAACACCTGACTTTCCACTGCAAACGGAGTTTCCTTTCCTCAGTTTATGGTCGAGAAAGGAGATCCAGAGAGTCAGTGTTTGAATCAAATGCAAGCCAGGATTACATTCAGGGTACTGACCGTTTGCATTTCTGGCGCTTCATTGCACACCCATCTTTATCAACTCTGTGATTCAACTGCTGACCGATGAGGCAAAACTGCTCGGGGTTTGCCCGCCAGCAGCATTTCAAACAGTGAACACGAGATCACGCTTGCAGAACATGAACTCTGAACACAAGATTACCTCCCTAGCAGATTTTCAATCATCATCTATTACTGTTCAATTACCTCGATTACCCTCACAGAAAAACCATGTAAGCTATTGTTGTCTACTGTTCAGCAAGATGGGACCATTCCCTCCATGCGTAAACTATTGTCTGCGCGCTCTCTTCATGCTTTTAACATAACAGTGCAGCTTTCAACTCAAGGCAGAGACACTTATCCCCTCATTGCTTCCTGAATCAAAATCAAATCGAATCCTGTGCTCTCTGATTCTCCTGTCCAAGTGTTTCACCTCAAAGACAAACAGCGCTCCCTACTAAATGGAATGCTTCACAAATGTCTTAAGCCTCTGTTTTCATGCATTAAAAAAAAAAAATGTATTCCTAAGCTTGAACAGAGGAGAGATTTTTTTTTTCGTAACTGTTGTTTTTATTACCACTGTTGAGATTTTGTTGTTGCCCTTGAGCGAATGCGACGGTTTTAAATCAATTAACAAAATGTATTCTGCCGTTTTCTGAACACAACATTTTAATTTGCATGTGTTTTTCAGACGGGAAGAGGGAGGAGGAACAAGTTGTCCATCATGATCAGTAATCATTTTGTTTCAAAGCAATTTTTTTTTATACAAGCTGTAGAATTCCATGAGATTTTTGTCATGCAACCTTTCTTATCAAGTCTACTGCAACACCTGCAACAATGTCGCTCACACAAAGCTATGTGACAGTCTACTTCTGATCTTCTTCAAGTTCACACTGCACTAAACATATGCAACTGTGCATCTGTGTATAACATGAGAGCAAAATTCCATTTGGCACAGTAAGCAGCAACAAAATCTCCTCTTTTCTGAGAGCAACAAATCTTTAACAACACAAACATGACAAGATCACCTCATTTATCACCATTACTTGTCATCATACACCGAGATTATCATGTTTAAATGCTCGTCTTTGTTTACAAAAAAAAAAAAAATGCCCATGTCAATGCTACTTCTCCCCCCCCCCCCCCCCCCCCCCCCCATTCTCCTTTTTAAATCTAGTCTTCCATGCACTCCCAAAGACAGCATTACCCCCCCATGCCCTTCTTTCCACCTCCCCCGTACATAACCCACATTTACTTATGTCCTGTACCAGCCCAAGTGCCAGGAACACTAGGCGGAAATCCATACCAGGCCTCCATAAGGCCACCAACCAAAGTGGACACTGCGCTGCTGCAAATGTTGTCAACAGACGTCTGTGGTTGCCAACAACACCCCTCCCCCCCCTTCCCCCCCTCTACACACACACACATCCTCCCAACCTCCCTCCTCTACAACAGACAATCAACTGCTTTAATCACGAAGCCAGCAGGGGTTAATGTTGCCCCCACAGAGGGCTACACCATGACTGTTTGAAAGGTGGTCCCCATGCGTCTAGCGCCAAGGACTTTGATGCAAACACATCACTGGCTCCTGATTATTCTTCCCATGTCCTGCGAATCTCATCCCCCCCCCCCCCCCCCCCCCCCCCACCTTCTATCATCCTGCCTCATCCCTCTCCATCCCTGACCCGCACGGACACCCCCAGCAACCAACAAATAATTACAATGTACATTGACAGCGAGACAATGAGTACCACCCTGCTTATAACAATCCCATCCATAACAACACAACCAAACTCAAACAGGAGAAAAAAAAAACAAAACTGACATGTACTTAAGAGAAGAATCAAACAATATACACTGACTTTACAGAATAATGGCACCGTCACCTTTGCATCGATTATATACAGCGTCATGGGTTATGTTCATCAAAAGTAACAAAGCAGCTCTGAAATATTTGTAACACAACATATACTTATCTTTTTTTTTTTCTTAATTGCAGAAAAAAAAACAAAAAAAATGCCATGAACATTAAAAACAAAAAAGCAGCTCGGAAATATTAATAACACAAACATACACTTCTCTTTTTTTTTTTCCTTTTTTTTTTTTTTTTATAAATCTCAAAAAAAAATGATAAATACCATAAACATTCATAAAACAGAGCAGAAAAAAAAAAAAAAAAAAACGGATCCACAGAAACTCCACAGACACTAAATACACACAAACACAAAAGTTAAACACACACAGAACGCTCAAACATTCAAATAAATAGATAAGATCTGAACAAAAGCCAGACAATGTCGTCATACTCTCCACAACGCACATGTACCAAACACTGCAGACAGACGGTAAACCAAAGAAAGCAGTTTTTCCTGCCTCCACACCCAAACTTTCCCCAGGTAATTTTCATGACTTCTTTTACACCATGTCTGGTCGCTCTGTTCGTCTTCAAAATTATGTCGATACCTGCTTGTCCGCAGTCGTGTCCGCTTCTACATCCACAATGTTTCCCTCCAATACATCATATGTGGCTTCACCTGCATCCTCATTTTTTTGTTTTCATGACTTACTTCATAAGCAGTGCTTTCCGGTTGATGATGTTTAGAGTTTCTTCTGCACACTACATGCCCAAACTGCTTGGAGGCACGTCTTAAAATAAGAACGTGTGGGGGATATGGGGAAAAAAAAAGCTGAAATCCCACATGAAAAGTCAGACCCGTCCATAAAACATCATCCTACCAGACTCGGTCAAATTTCTAGCAATATTCTTTATCCGTTTTTTTTTTTCTGTTTTAAACACTGCCTGCGCACAGCAAGATCTTCATGATTGTGTATGTTCCAAGACGATAATTACTGCATAGCCAGATTGGCCATAGCGAGCCAAGCAAAACTTGCAACAACCTGCCTGGGGAATGCTCTATGCCTGAACAGCTAACCCTTTCACACTCGATGTGGTCACCGTCATGTCAATGCAAAACAGAAGCTTGCATTTTTCTGTTCTGGCTAATGATGAAATGCAGTCATGTGTTCCCCCACAGTTTTCACAATGTTTTAAAGCAGTCACGTCATAACATGGAGACACAGTCAGATATTAATGGCATAAACAACACACAGCTCATTACAGGAATGAAAATGGTCTAATTACTGTTTTTCACTTTCAAGAATCTCTGTTCAGGACAAATAAGTCGAACAAACAGCAGAAAACAATATGACAACCTTCCCTTGCATCCCCTTAAAACGTATTCATCATGTAACCCATAACATCAATGTCCAAAAAATCTCACATGTAAACCTGTAACACACACATAGGAAAATGAATTATCTGCCCATGAAAATAAAAGGCACAAAATTTGTTCATACATCGACTCCCATTACAATGGAACATGTTGATCTTGTGTATCTGCATGCTCATCCAGAACATCTCTGTCCTAACCCTCTCACATATTGCTAACACACTGTCGCCAATCTTAAAAAAAAACAATGAAAATTGCCCGCCCAAAGGAGCCAGCGTGACCCAGAGAAGTACGGTTCTCAACTGCCCGAACCAACCAGCCGAGAGACCAATCCTCCACCACCCTTGAAAGCCTGGGCTGCATTGACACGGGGGGGGCTTGGCATGCACAAGGCATGCCATTTAGACGTCAAGGGACACAACTCCCAGCTCTCAACAGACTGAAGTTATCTCTGTGGCAAGAAATGGACTTGCATGATAAAAAACAAAAGCCTATCTCCCCAAAATCTTCTCTCCAAAACATGGTCTATCTGGTTAAGGACTACCGCAGTAGTAGAACATACCCACTAGACAAGAACAGAGATGCTTTTAGCTTTAAGGTCCAACAACTTGCAAACAAAACGGGGCTCGGTGATAAAAAACTGGAGGTTCAACTTAAAAACATTCAAGCCTTCAGAACAATTCAAACCTGCAAGCAAATCATTTTCAAACATACACATACCCTACCCCAACCCGCCTTTTCCCTTACAATCTCCTTGCCACCTTAATGTGACTCCATGCTTTGTGCGTTTTTCACTCCCAGATTCAGAGTTCAAAGGAAAGGCATGCCTGCTAGCCTATTCTCCAACTGCCACTAAGTAGTGGACTCATTATTGTCGTCCTCTTAGTAATTGACTCATTATTGTTGTCCTCTAAGTAATCGACTCATTATTGTTGTCCTCTTAGTAACCGACTTATTGTTGTTGTCCTTTATAATTGACCCATTATTGTTGTCCTCTAAGTCATCAACCCATTATTGTTGTCCTCTAAGTAACCGACCCATTATTGTTGTCCTCAAAGTCATCGACCCCCATGTTGTCATCTAAGTCATCGATCCATTATTGTTCTCCTCTAAGTAATCCACTCATTATTGTTGTCCTCTTAGTAATCAACCCATTATTGTTGTCCTCTAAGTAATCGACTCATTATTGTCGTCCTCTATGCATTCCTGCTGCGGCGGCCCATTATTGTTGTCCTCTAAGTAATCGACTCATTATTGTCGTCCTCTATGCATTCCTGCCTGGCGGCTTTGGGAAATGTGGAGAACTACTGTTGACGTCCTCTGGACAGCCACACATACAGTGCCTCCTTAACGACAATACTACTGTCTGAATGTGCTCTGCCAGGGACTTTCCGAGTTCTGAGGCTTGGATATGCACACACACACACATGCACGCACGCGCACACACACACACACACACACACACTTAAAAGCAGGTTTGCTCTTCCACTGTTGAGACTGCACCAAGCTGGCGGCCATGTGATGATGTATTCTGCCTGCACTGTTCTAGGAACCGGGCAAGTGATCCTCATCACTTGCAACGTCTTCAAGATCGGCCCAGTGATGAAAAAACACATATCTTTTAGCAAGAAATCATTCCTACTGAGTCTTCATAAGATAAACAGAATCAAATTAATTAAAATAAAAACAAAACTCAGATCAAAAACAAAAAAAAAAATGTGTAAACTGGAGTAATTTCACTCTGCTCAAGATGGCAACGGGTTCAACACTTTTGCCAATGCTCCTAAACGTGACCCAGTGAATGTCATGCACACGACCAACATATTTACCACAAACACTTGGCACTTTTGTCACCAGTCATCATCATCCAGATCAGGTTCAGAATCTTTACCTGTCCTCATTTGGGCGACCAGTAAGGCAAAACAACAACAACAACAACAACAAAACACACCTCAGCACCCTGTCGCAGAGAGAAAGTTTCACCAATCCATGCCATAAAGTTCACTGGTTTCAAATTGCTGCCCATTCTGATCAACTCATAAGGAAAGTGCCAAGTACTGCAGGTAAAATGTCCAGGGAGATAACCACACTTCATTGTTGCGGTCCTATTAGCATCATACAACGCAATGTGGGCCATTTGTTGGCAACCATCCTGCAGTTCTTCCAACCAGTGCTTCCTCAGTGCGCTTTGGTCGTAACATAAACCAAGAGCGACTATTTGGCAGTTTGATATTCTCATCAAACGCAGCAGCGTTTGTGGAAGACTTTGTGCATCAGGAACTGGTCTTCATTCCCACGTGCTGACCCACATCAACAGATGACCTGCCTACCTACTCATCCAGAAGACATGACGGGAGAATCCAACACCATCATTCATCAAATAAAACATGAATTAATAACATTCTTTTTTTTTTTTTTTAGTCTAGTCATGTTGATATATGCTGTGACAAAACACAGTCACTTTGTCAAGTTAAAGAATGTGCATACTCAAATCAAGCCACTCTGTGAAATACTATCAAACATACTGAGAAAAAAGAAGAAAAAAAAACCCAAGTGAGTGAATCAATTTCAATAACCAATCTGGCAAGTTTCTTGAATATATTGTCCTTCTTAAGTGCAGTGACATTTCAGCAACAATTAAAACTGGTTTCACTGAGCTACCCAAAAGCATAGTTCACTTCTGTGGACTGCTTGCTCTATCACCGTCTGTCTTTGAGAAAAAAAAAAAAAAAATCATCAACAAAAAAACACACACACACAGATTTTCAGCTCTCTCTGTTCACCATTCGTATCAACTCACTACATCTCCCACATCTTCCCCCCCCCCCCCCCCCCCCCCCCCAACACCCCCCTCAACACGGCCTCAACAGTCTCCCTCCCTGAAGACCCCAATCCGCCATGGGACATTTAAAGAGAGCCTCCATATCATTTCGTCTCACAGTCAGAGCACGTTACTATTTCTGGTGCAAGGGAAAAGAAGTCAATGTATAGGTCTTGTACAACCCATGCTGTCAAAACGTGTTGTTCAAATTCTGTACAACACTACTGCTTGCATTTGTTTTACTTGAAATTCAGAAAATGAAAAGAAAAAATAACGATAGGAAAAAAAAAAGAAACTGGACAACACATAGACAATCAGGCTGATGACAAATACCTGACTTTTCAGTTGAATATTTTGAATATTTCAAGAGATACTGTACCTGTCTCTGGACCAAGTTAATGCAATAAGCATGGCAAAGTTCTTCTCAACATGTTTGCAGAACTCAAACGGACACACACAACAACTCTACCGATTGCTAAAACCAATTTAATCACATGCATGGGGGCTTAAAATTAAAAGGACAGGTTTCATTTTTGAGGAAAGCCTTCTGAAAACTATCTTTTCTTTCTTTCTTTTTTTTTTTCTTAAGGAGGCAAAACTTCAATATTCAGAAATAAAGGTCTTAATCACTTTAGAGTCCCACCGTTTCTTGCCCTTACAGCCAGCTATGCGTTTCCTTGTACTCTACACCAAGTCCTATAAACCAAATGTAACCCAATACTACCCTGATGGAAATACAAGAAGCCAGAAAATGCATGCAAGCATTTGAATTAACAACCAACCAGGGCTCAGTCACTCAGAAGTGTCGCATGAACGCGTGTCTGGCGGTTCCATCATAGGTGTCATCATCAACAAATGAGCTCAAAACATCAGCATTAACTTCCCCAAACTACTGAAGGATTTCTCTGTAAATAGTACAAACTAATTTTTGCCAACACACAAGAAATGATACAGCTGCCATATAGACTAAAATCTCTCATTTTCCAGCCCAGGTATACTGGAAAACTACACTAGCCAATACCTTCGTAGCAATTTGGCCGGGCTGGTAATTAAAATCTTGACTGATGGACCATGTAATACTGAACCTCTATCAGACACTGACATTGAGCATTCACGATGCCAATCTTGGCAACAACCAGTACTGAGCATGCCCCAACCCAAGCTTGGCTAAAAAGTAGTATAACACATGTACTACCCCAAAACTTGGCACAATGCCCAAAGTTGGACAATAGTGTCGAACACATGCATCACAACATGCTGAACATACTAGCCAGCCAGGCGCGCCTCTCCCAGCTTTCTTTCCCTCCTCCCCACCCCCCCCCTTTATCACAAAACAAAGTCTTAACATTCAACTGATTCAGTTGGCCACTCTTGTCCCCCAACCCCCTCTCCCCAACCTCCACCCTACAACCCCTTTCACATCCTTTATCACAAAACAAAAAGTCTCAACATCCAGTCAACCCTTCTACTCCCCCCCCCCCCCCCCCCCATCCTATCCCCACCACCAAACGTCCAATCCTACAACCCCTTTTTCACACCCTGCCTCCGTGTCTGCCACAGTGACGGCGTCATCGACAGCGTCTTGCTGCACTTTCAGCTCCTTGGGCGCCGACGAGGCTTCCCGGGCTGCCAGCTCCTCTGCCTTGCGCTTGCGCTTGGCGTGCTCTGCGAGAATCTCCTCCTTCGTCTTGTTCTTGGCAGCACGGAGGATGACGTCGGCCCCAGCCTGAATCATGGAGAGGGCCAGTGAGCGTCCCAGCTGTCTGGCGTTGTGGTAGCGTCTGTGGTTGGTTGGCGGTCTCGTGGCAGACGATGGTGATGTAGTGGTCCTGGGTGTGGTTGGTGCTGCTGCCCCCATCGGTGTCTGTGACCTGAGAGGTCAGCATGAACGGGGTGAATCTGGGTGGTGTGGGGTGAGGTGTAAGGGTGTGTGTGTGTATGTGTGTGTGTGTGTGTGTGTGTGTGTGTGTGTGTGTGTGTGTGTGTGTGTGTGTGTGTGTGTGTGTGCAAGTGCGCGTGTGTGTGTACAAGCCTGTGGAGTTTTGTGTTTGTACATGCACAACTACTGAGAGTGACTGTATGCGTTATATGTAATTACGAGTGTAAATAAAAAAAAAGGTCACATTCTGAAAAAGTAACAAATACCAGACACACTATACACATACAATTTACTGACATTCTTCTGAGACTATGCCATGCTGATGCTTCGGCCATTCCGTTTCATGCTATCACTCTTAGGTTTACAAAAATTAGTAAAATACCAAAGACAAAAAAACGCTCAATATAACACAAAAAAAAAAACAC
The DNA here is from genome assembly GCA_016801955.1 of Conus betulinus. Classification (NCBI taxonomy): domain Eukaryota; kingdom Metazoa; phylum Mollusca; class Gastropoda; order Neogastropoda; family Conidae; genus Conus; species Conus betulinus. The sequence continues at coordinate 63,802 of JADBJO010009600.1, read as the reverse complement.
ACAGAACAGGCCAAACGAGCAGACAAGTATTGCAAAATGGAAAGAGAGTGTCCAGGTAGTATAAATTTCAACACACAGTAAAAAGATCTGAATAAAAAAAAAGCTGGTACGTAAACAAGCAGTCACCAGAAAGAAACACATGTAAGTGTTTCCACAGTAAAGACATGAAGTTGCTTGCATACAGTAAACTATTGTAAGTGTTTCTATAGTAAAGACATGAAGATGCTTGCATACAGTAAACTATTGTGTTTTCTATAGTAAAGACATGAAGTTGCTTGCATACAGTAAACTACTGTAAGTGTTTCTATAGTAAAGACATGAAGATGCTTGCATACAGTAAACTACTTGTGTTTCTATAGTAAAGACATGAAGTTGCTTGCATACAGTAAACTACTGTAAGTGTTTCTATAGTAAAGACATGAAGATGCTTGCATGCAAGAAAATATCGTAAATGTTTCTTTAGTACAGACACGAGGACGCTCACTTGTGACTCACTAGGCCACTCCCAGACATGACAATCACGTGGCCTGGTCCACTTACCATTTTCTCATTGTGGTCTCAGCCTGCAAGTCACACGTCATCTCCTGTCGGACGGCCTGGGTGCCGCAGATGCTGAACACCCCTCCACGCAACATGAACTGCACACACCACACAGCATCAGCAACGTCAAGAATTCTGCGTCGTAGTTCAAAGGTCGATGGTACTGTATTTGCTGGATGGGTGTGTGCATTTGTTAAGTAAAATATCCATGTTTTACAGGCATAAAAACCCATCAAATTGTGACAAATAAATTGCACATTTACCTTACGCAAACATTAATTCATTCTTTATTTCTGTTATTACAACAGAACAGTGCCACTCCAAGAATGCCTGCAAACACGCAAAGTCAGGGAACGATTGTGGCGCCACAAACTGAAAACAAATTACCCTGACGGCCTAAATGTATGGGACTAGAGCTCGGGGCGGTGTCCACGATTCTTCCCCTGCTGCCACTCGGACGGACAAACTGTGTGTGTGGTGTGTGTGTTTGAAAGAATGAAAAGAAAGAAAGAAAAGAAGGAAAGAAAGAAAAGAAAAGAGAGAAGAAAGAGAGAAGAGAGAGAGAGAAAAAAAAAAAAACAGAGAAAGGAAAGAAAGAAGAAAGAGAGAGAGAAAGGAAGAAACAGAACAAAAAAAAAATCTTCCAGGTTTGACGACATAAACGAGAGAGATCATAAATAGGTATAGACGATGACGTATGACACGATAAACGTCAAAGGAGGACTACTAGGTGTTCCAAGGTGACAACTCTGATGAAGTCAAGTAAAGACGAAAATTTGGCAGAGAACTAGTGTTTTTTTGTTGTGATCAAGTGCATTAATTCATTCTTTCAGATGTAATGATCCCATCTTCTTCACACTGGGAGATAACAGTGCTGTACATACAAACGTCCTATCTTCAAAAAGTTGACAAACTCTGTTGGACATGATAGTCGTTCTACTGTGGTGTGCCTCCACATTCTGATGTCCATAAAGAATGTTTACCTCATAAACATCCGTATTCTCGTCTTTATACTGACTTTGTGCCAACAGAAATTTGCTGTTAAGATTCAGTAAATTTATCAAATATTGTAATGAAGTTTTTTTTGATGTTTTCACCTGGTCAGGGAATTGTTTTAAGTACATGATGCAGTTGTTTTGCTATATCAAACTATGCTTTTGTCTGAAATCCTCCATATCCCAACACGGGTCACAGGCTGACAAAATCTTGTAATCTTGGGACTGTTTGCGTGTGTGTGTATGTGTGCACAAGAGTGTGTATGTGTCTGTGTGCACAAGTGTGTGTGTGTGTGTGTGTGTGTGTGTGTGTGTGTGTGCGCGCGCACGCACGTGCATGCGCGCACACACGCAGAACAGGTCTAAGCTCATTTATGATGTATCTGAATGCGCTTCTCTCTTTCTTGAGAACCATACTTATACTGCCAGATTTTACCAAAAAAACACAACAAAAGAACCCCACAAAACATAAATAAACCCCCACAAGAACCCCTTAAACACATTCTATTTTGAGCTATGTAGGGTCAGCCCATACCACAGAACATTCACCAGCAGTGCCGGCGGTCCCAAGATTAAAACCGCTCATGGGTTCAGATCTGAACCCTCTCTGTCCATCTAGCAGTGCTCATGTTCCAAATTCAGGAAAGGGGACGGTTCACATAGAGACTAAGCGAGCGATGGGCCCACCTTCTATCGTGCCCTGCCTATACATGCTGAACCTCTAATCTTTCACTATTCCAAAAACCATTATGATATGCGCGTGCATATGCATGTGTACACACATGTATTCATGTGTTTACGTATATGCCATCATACGTTATTGCCTTTAAGTATTTATTTTGTCTTTCACTTAATGTCATTGATCCTGAAGACGGTCTTTGACCGAAACGTTAAAGATTTTTTTTTTTTTTTTTTTTTCTATTTTCAAATCTTCTGAGCATCCTAAAAAATAGTGTGTATTGTTGACGCTAGAATATGGGATTTTTACCCCTCGTTACTTTTCAACCAGTAGTCAGCTAGCTGCGCTGGGCCCTTTCTGGATGTCGTCACGTTTGAAAACAAAGTTCTGTTCTAAAAGGGAGAGAGAGAGAGAGAGAGCATGCTGCTTGCAGCGCAGCCTAATGCAAAGGGCCGTATCAGGGCTGCACCTCGTTGGAACCTACCCTCAAAACAGATTAAGCATAGAAAAACAAACAAACAAACAAAAACAAAAAAACACACAGCTCTTTGAAAACAGATTTTCTTAACAACAACTACTAAAGAAAAAAAAGACGCCAGAAATTTATCAAAATCTTTCTTCCATCACATTAGAATCAGACAAAAAATGTTAATCTCTTTCAAAAACGCACCCCCACCCCCCCCCCCCCCCAAAAAAACAGAAAGAAAAAGCCCATCTATCTACACTGTTTCCCCCCAATTCATAACATGTAACATGACAGCTATCCTTGAGGTCCTGAGGGAGGACAAATTTAGAGGCTGTGCCAAGGGCACTGAGCAACCCCCTTGGTTTCTCTCATCCCAACTTTGCACAAACAAGTTTTTTTTTTTCAAAATGATACTACAAACCATCACAACGCCAACAAAAAAAAAATGCCTATCAAAAAAATAAGCCATACAGGCTAAGGGCCACTGTAGAGCAGACAGCTAGCGTCCGCTGTGGACACTTCGAGAAGTTTCACCATCTAGTCACCAGATTACAACAGAATGGCAAGTAAACTTGTAATAAACGAAAACAGTTTGATGGCTCTCAAGAATTAAGAAAGGTACAATCAGAGGCCACAAAGGCTGAAAAAGCAGCACGTGACAATAAAGACAGATTTTCTTTTTTTCTCAAATTTATTCATGTTTTTTTATAGACCAGCTGACGATGCAGGGCGCCAGCCCCTATCAGGGCTATATGTCATGAAGACCAATTCCATTTACTTTTGCCATTAAAGAAAACCGACATTCATCTATCCCGTTTCTTTCAAACCTGCTCAAAACACCTAGGAACTCACATCAGTTCTCTATGAAACCTTAGATTAAAATGAAAAATATTTCATCTCTTTTGGAAACACCTGCGCGTGCACACACACACACACACACACACACACACGCACACACACACATGTGTGCACACACACACATGCGCACACACACACACACAAACACACATGCACACACACACATGCACGCACGCACACATATATACACACACACACACACACACACAAATACATAAAGGAATAAATCAGACATGCACCAGGGAGAGCAAAGACCCCTGCCGCACTGGATGCATCCTGACTTCACTTGCTCATCCACATTCTGCTACACTAATGGACACCGCAGCTTGACAGAGAGGTTCTTGGGGCCCCATTCCATCTTTCCAACCAGTCTCTTTAAAGCAGATCCAGTCATCTTTGCATGACCTTGCCAACTGACAAAGCCAAAAAAACCCAACAAATGGAAGCAAAACCCTCACAGCTGAGGTCTCTACATGGCCACTACAGCATGTGCAGATCTCTGCCCAGTGACAGAATCTGGACGACTGCTTTTTCCCCCGATGGAATATCAGCTCTTGTGGACTGAAACAACCCGCTTTCCACATCAAAGCCTTAACTCTTTCATCCCTACAACCTGGTTTTCCGGTTTGCAGAAATCCTACCTTCCTTCCTGCAGCCCCGAAAACCGGGCAGCACAAAATCCCTCCTTTCCTTCCTGCAGCCTGGAAAATCAGTTCTCGTGGTAAGCACTTTGAACTTCGTGTGAGTCGCGTCCTCAGTACGTGTCATGACTGGGTCGCCTGCAGGGCAGTGTTTATGAAAGGACTGGATGCCAGACGGCCCCTCTACTGTGGGAAAGTGGTCGCCGCTCTATTCTGGCCGGTTTGCTACTGCATACGTGGCAGTTCTCACTTTACACTTCTTTTTTTTTTCCCTCTAAATCCAGGAATGAAGGGAATACTCGTATTATAAGAATCTGGGAACAAGAGGAAGTAATGGTTTATCAACAAGTAGGCATGAAAGAGTTAAGTGAGGATCTGTCCCATGAGCTCCTCCATGCACTATCCACAGGAAGCCCTGCGTACACATTAATACACCAGCCAGTCCTCACCTGGTCCCCCTTCTTCTTCCGTGTACACTGACTGACACCGGCACACTGCAGCCTCCCTCCTGCACACACACAAGTATGTCCAATGAACGAGAGGGGTTAAAAGAAATAAAGGCAGTGGAGTGAATTGGGCCGACATGAAAACAAAGGGAATGGCTAACCTGTAATGATGACAGCAACATAAAAACGACGATTCATATGAACCTCATTATATCATTTCTGTAGTGAAAAGAACACATCAGTGAAGAACCTACTTTTTCTCATTTGCGCTTGTAACAAATCAGCTGTGAACTGTTTCATTTGTCTATTGGCCAGTGTTCCGAGTTCATTTGAGATGCAGCATTCTGAATAACCCACTGCCATTATCTCTGCCGAGCACAGGGTGTCCATAAAAGCCAACAGATAGCAACGTTCAGACGTCCCATCCACTTTCACTGCCATCATCTATGCATAAATACACACACATTTCACCAACATTCTATTCCAGAGTTATCTTCCCATTCCTGTTCTTATTCAATCTCAAAACTACCCCCTCCCTATCCCAGTGCCTCCCTCCCTCTACAATTTATCCTCCATGCCTCTCTATCCATCCCTCCCCCTGATCTATACATAAAAATGTGCATTTGGTTTGTGTTTACGAGCCTGCATGCGTGTGCGAGCGCGCACATGCCCTTTTGTGCGTGCCTGTTTGCACTGATGTAAAAGCATGCATGTGCGGGTATAAGGTGAGAGTAGGGTACCATATGGTGTGGTGTTGTGTTTTTGAAAGTGGATAAGTGTACAAATGCAAGTGTGTGTGCAGTTACAAGCCCATGAGAGCATGTGTGTATCCGCTGGTCTGCCCTATCTCGGTGTCGATGAATCTATGTTGTTTCCTCTTTTCAGCCTTCAACTCTACCCCCTTCCCCTCCCCTCCCTCACCCTCTCCTTAAAAACCACATCAAGTCCACCCACCAAAGTGCGAAGAAAGGAGCGTTCAGCCACCACCGACAGCGCCGTGTCCAGGTCGTTCAGCTCATGCAGCAAGTTCAGCGTGGCTTCGTCCTCAGCCCTGCACTCCACTGCCAGCGCCCCCTGGCTCACAGCGTGCATGCAGTCTTCAGGTGACAGCACCTGTTGTCCCAGAACAGACACCCACCGACGTTAACGACTTGCAGGGTTAAACACGTCTCGATTCCAGTATTTCAAGAGACCCCGGGGCCCCCATCGTTTTGAAAAAGGGGGCAATTAATCACAGTTCAGTCTCCTAAAAATGTTCAGTCAGAGGTAACCCTTCATAGCTAAAGGTTTTTCTTTCTTTCTTGCAGTGAAATCTTGATCATGAGTCAGCGGATTCACCCATGGCGGACTCCCTTGAGGCACTCGCTCTGGATTGTGCCCATGCTCAGGACGTCAAGACCCCTTCTCTACATCACTTTCCTTTCATGTGTGTCCACTTTTTTTTTTTCTTCTGTTTGTTTTTGTTTGCTTTCCGCTGCTGATGCGTGAAACCTAACAAACTGTTTCTTCACTCTAAAAATGTACGCTCAGACCAGAGGCGATGTGGCTCAAAACTATTTCTGCAAATCACAAGGTCCCAGGAAGCCACTGGCTGAAAGAGAACTGTTGATCAATCACAGGTTATACCAATTAATGAATTCAATCACACTCCAGTTAGTTTAAGGTCTCAATGAATGGAAAACATTTTTTTTTTTTCTTTTTACAATGGAGATTCTATTTTGGCATACAGACTTCAAGAACACAGGCTTTCAGACACTTTCATATTAGGCAGTCAAAAATTCTTTTTTTTTCAAACATCACAACAGCATTTTTGGCATTACCTAAAAGGTATTTCAAAGCATGCTGAGTGAAATGTTTATGGTTTACCCTCTGCTTTTATATATAAACAATATGCTTTTGCATTTGTATTTGTAAAATAAATTGTTACATGCATCCATCGTGAAAGAATTCACTCTTTTTTTTTAATTTTTTTTAATTGTCAATAAGGATTTTTCTTCCCAAAAAACTGTTACCAAAAACCCTCCAGAATTTCAACTTCTGGCTTATCTGCATGCAGACAGGATGAACAGCAGCAGCAGCCTAGTAACTGGAAAGACGAACATATTTTACCACTTAGCATCACCTGAACAAGTTTGCACACACATGTACATACACGCACAATCATGCAGGAAAACACGCATACACACTCACACACACACACACACACACACACACGCTCTACTCACACACCTCAGAGATCAGGTGATGCCAGTTCATTCTCTCCAACCCAGACACAGCCAGAATGATGGCATCATAAGTGCTCCCATCCTCTGACAACTTGCGAAAACGCGTGTTCAGGTTCCCACGCTAAAGCACAATGTTAAGGAATGAAGGGAGATGAGGAATAGCAACTGCCTGAAAAAAGAAATAATAAATTAAACAGCAACAAACGCGAGCACACACACACTTTGGATTCTCTCTTGAGGGCACATAAGACCGTATGGCGAAAGCTTGGCTGTGTCTGGAGTTGCACCGTCTTCATCTGTCCGCGGGCAGGGTGGTTGGGTCTGTGGGGTGTACTCAACAGCTGGAGGGTGATGTTTTTTTTCGCCGGTGGGCTCTGCACGGGGTGGTACACCCATGGGGATGCTACTTTAAGGCTGTTACGAGTTGCATCCTGTAGTCTGATTTACCTCTGTTTAGGAGCAGTTATGTCCCTTGATATCTTAATGGAGAGTGTCCTGCGCATGCCTGTACCTATTGTCAACACAGCGCAGGCCTCCAAGGGTGGTACAGGACTGCTCTAAAAGCAGGTGAAGACAGTGCTTCTCTGGGTCCCCAGCACCTTCAGGTGTTTCTTTTTCTTTTCTAAACAGCAACAAACGCACACACACACACACAGAGTAACAACCTGAGTGCGAATCAGTCACAGACCTTAAAGCAGGGGTGAAGAGATGGGTAGGGAGGTAGTTGGGGGGAGTGGTAAGAGGAGGGAGCAGGATGGGAAGGGAGGGCCTTTGTTTTTCACATCACTTCAAATTAATCCAATTCTACTTGCATTCCATTTCATTTCATTCAACTGACAATGCCATTAACTATCCCCCTAATCTGCTTTAAGGTGGAAGTTCTTTCTTTTCACAATAACACATGTTTGGCTTTTTTTTTTTTTTTTTTTTTTTTTTTTACCTTCTTTTTTCCTTCGGCAAACAAACATCACTGAGCAAGAAACAGATGTGGCACTGAAGGGTTAACAACTCTGAAAAATCAACAGTTATCTGTCAATCATTTCCAATGTCAATAATATACTCACATTTACACATGCTCTGGGGGTGTACAAGAGGAGGTGGGGAGAGGAGGTGCCGGGGCGGGGCGGGGGGGGGGGGGGGGGGGGGGGTGCTATCTGATCTCCCAGGTAATTTCAGTGGCACAACTCTCAAAACACTCACTGCAGCTCTTCTATAACCATGTCACATCCTAGATGGTTCTGTTGCAACCCCAAGAGTATGCAGCCTGCATAGAACACTCGAGTTTATAATCAACCAGCAAGCAATTAATAAATCATACACATACCTCTTTAAACATCATCTGAAATGAAAGCTTTCCATCCAAAAATGATAATACTTAATAATTACATGATCAAATAAAAAAAATCTTAAAAATGAAAATTGAAATTTATAAATAAATCTAAAGAAAAAAGAAAGGCACGACCAAGGATACAATGTTCTCAATCTTGAAGTGGGGGTACTTCCTCTGGAGCTGGGCGGCACGGCGCAGGGCGCTGGTGCCGATGACGCTCCCCGGGGGCAGGTCGCTCAGCTTCTTCCCTTGTGTGTGGGGTGCATCACCACAGCGTCATGGGGGTTATCCCTCCTGCACACACAGTCATCTCTTCAGTAGGTTCCACAGTCTCTGGCTCAGGAACCAGGGCTTCCGAATGCCTGTCACACTAACTCTGATAGGATCTCCAAATATTTCCCACAGACCTGTCATAGAACTGTTTACGACTGAATTCTAGGTGGTAAAAACTCAAAAACCTGTCCTCAGAAGTCTAACAGAATTAGCTGTCAGAGTTTTTACTACATCTGCATTGTCATCATCTTCAGGTCTTCTACTTGTCTGCTTCATTCAGCGGCGACATGAATGTCTCATCCTGCGTCAGTGTTCATCCTCTTGCTTTCGATGACTGCACCGTGTTAGTCCCACACTATTTTCCTTAATTCATGTTAATTCATTTCAAAGCCCTTCTTGGCATTTTCGATACAGATGTAATTTCAATTTCAAAAATTATAAAATAGCAGCTGAACAAAGTGCTCTCTATTGGGGCCGGAATAGCTCAGTGGTAGAGCACCGGATGCGTAATCTTGGTGATCCTGGGGTTGCAGGTTTGAATCTCCGCCAGGCCGTTTCAGTTCAAGGGATTTTTCTCTCGGAGTTAACATTGGTTCTGGCTCAATTTCCCATACAGTCCTTCGAATGAGACTATAAACCGAGGTTCCATGTGTGAATGCTCGTATAATATCTTGAACACACGTACAATCCGATCACCAATTTCGGAAGAGAAGGCCAGTTCGCAAGTTGGTATGGATGACATGTTACACACAGCATACACCCTGCCTGAGAAATGGAAAGAATGAAGTAGCAAAATAGAGAGAATGATATTGAACAATGCTGACTGGATGACACTGGAAACGACTAAATGAAGCGCCAGCTGGCAGCTCTTCACTCCGCACTACCCAGGTAGGCAGACCATTGTGTAAAAGAGTGTGGACTGCATTAATGTAAGGCACTTAGAGCTTGATCTCTAGCCGAGAATAGGCGCAATGTAAGTATTCATAATAATAATAATAATTTCTTTCTCTCCCCTTATCACACATCATCAGGTTGAAAATGTATTGTGTCTTGTCGAACTGCATCATACCTTCTTTTACTTTTAACATCCAATGTCAAAAATGATCATTCATAAGCGCGCCTGCGCACACACACACACACACACACAAACACAGAGATTCAGAGTTCCCACAAGTTAGGAGTAAAATAAGGAATTTTCAAAGGCCTTCCCTTTTTAAAAAAAAAAAAAATAAATATAAGACTGGATATGCAATATCTACCTGTCTAACAGCAGTTTCAGCCTTATGTGCAATGTGGAAATTCTTCATACACAATGAGCACCTAGCTCAACATTCTGAACCATTTATTGACAGAGCACACTAGTCTTCGTGGTCTTTCCTCTTATCCAACAATAATTTTCTTCTTATTCAACATCATTACAACGCTATTTGCTTTTCTAATTTTTTAATTGAGAACACAATGTTTTCTACGTTTTCCCTCCTATTTGTCACGAACATCACGTTTCCTATATCTGTCATAAAATGCAAGTGACATATGATAACTGCCATGCGTTTCTACGGACATAATTCAAAGAGCAACCAAAAAGTGCTATGTCAATTGCTATCAAATTTTATGTGCAATCATAAAACCGTTAGCAGTTTTTTTTCCCCCACCTCCCTATCTCATCTCTCTCTCTCTCTCTCTCTCTCTCTCTCTCTCTCTTTTATCTCCCTGTCAGTTTTTTTATTGTTTTGGTTTTTCTTCTTTCTTTCTGCGGTCCACACTTTTGACCTTACCTGACTTGAAAAAAAAAAAATTACAATCAACAGCTTTTTGAAATTCCAGAATTTTTCAAGGTTTTTTTTTTTTTCTGCACTGTTTTAACAGGAATTTTTTTTTCTTTAGCACTGTAAGAGGCCCTTCCGCTTTCCAAAGGGCTTTTCAGGTTTCCAGAACCTGCAAAAAGTCTTACCAACAGATCAGGACCACAGACTTGAGTCTGGGTTCAGCTTGCCCATAACCAATCTAAATTCAAAGCAACAGGACCTTCATCTCACACTCCCATCACCCTGACCCCAGCCCCCTCCAACTCACTTGAGCACAGCCCAACCACCAGTCCTTGGGGGATCTCTGTGGGCAGGTCCCTTCAGGGAGTGCACCACGAAGTCCACCCTCTTCTTCAGCAGGGCGTCCTCCAGCTCCCGGGTGAACAGCGACTTCTCGCCGATCTGAAACGGCCGACACCGAGACAGTCAGGAAATTTCACACTGGTAAATGATTTACAGACTAATCTACTGCATGGTGTCGAAGACCCATGAAAACAACAAATCTCTTTTACACACACACACACACACACACACACACACACTTACACACACCCACACACAAATATTTCACACAGAGTACTGTTTTGATCAGTTTTAAGTGAATTTTAAATAAATGTCAGCGAACCGCGCCCAGAGAAACGTGGACAAACGAGTCACAAGACAACACACAATGCGTTTCGACCACTTAGGTCTTCCTCAGGTGAAACAAAGACAAAAAACAAATAACTAAAGTGCACTTAGCTTTGATCGCTTTAGATTGCTTCTGAGTTCAGCGCAAGGAAGAAGCAATCTGAACTCAGAAACAATCTGAAGCGATCAAAGCTAAGTGCACTTTCGTTATTTTGTTCGTCTTTGTTTCACCTGAAGAAGACCTATGAGGTCGAAATGCGTTGTGTTTTGTCTTGTGACTCGGTCCACATTTCTCTCTGGGCGTTCGCGCTGACATTTATTTAAGATTTGTTTAGATTTCCGCCTGCAGTCGTTTCACTTTGCAACCAGGTTTAAAGTGAATGAAAAAAAAGGCTGAACCTGAACGCACACACAGACATATACTCACTCACACACACACTGAATACATCATGTAGTTATTTATATATAATTAAAAATGACACTGAATGCCCAAATGTCTCAGAGTTATAAAACAAAACACATACAGATAGAGACAGATCCTCTTGGCTGCCTGATATACATGACATGTGCACGCGCGCGCGCGCACACACAGATTTTTTTTTTTTTCACAATCCAGTGCTGATCAGGTTTAAATATGAGGAAAAAACTCAATCATGAACACACACACACACACACACACACACACACACACACACACACACACATACACACATCATCATCCAGTAATTGAGACCATCAAATATGACACTAATTGCCTAAGAGTAATTAAACATAATATAAAGCCTCTCGGCTGCATGTCACATGTGGATAATACATACTCGTTTTCATCACGCTATGCACTAAATTCACAGCCCTTAAGAACATTTCTGGTCAGCCTATACCCCACACTGCTTTTAAAGAGAAGTGACAATGCAGACTATTGGGAAAAGGAATGATTCTAAAAGAAAAAAAAAAAAAACTTAGTTGCAATCACTGTTGAATGAACTGTCTGGCATTTACGGTGGCTTTGCACCAACACGTTCATTTTGCCTCCCTGTTCATAGCCGCACCCTGGCTGGTCCCGTCACAGCCCCAGCACCAGTCATCCACAGGGAGCAGCCCCGCTAGAGGAGACACTGCACTGATGCTGACCTACTACGTTCTGAGCTGCCAACCTCTGAAGAGACTTGAAAGGAATGATTTTGAAAACTTCAAGGAATTTCTGACAGTTGAGAGAAATACATATTCTATCGCACCCCAAACAAAACAATGACATTCCAGACACTTCATTTACTTTCTTTTCGTCAAGTGCTTTTCTGGAATCACTATCTCTGCCAATCCATTGTTGCTCTTTTACATTTTTGCAGCACGCCGTCTCCAAGCTTCTTCCTATGATTGGGCTCATTTTTTGCACTTCAGAATCATCAGTGCTTTTGTTGTGTCTCGACCCAAGGAGGGATGAATATTTGTAAGGTTCTTCCTGACAAGGCTGAACACTTCCATGGGCAAACTGCTGACCGAATCAGCAGCACTCCCATCATGACAGCAGAAAGCAACCTGAATCTCAACTTCTGTTTTAAGTTTTTTTTCTTCTTTTCTGCCTCTGGGTTAGTCAGTCCTGCAGGTCGTTTCCACAAGATGGTGGCAGAGGAAGCTGAACCAGAAGTAAGTTTCCAAACAGCTCTTTAGCGAAACGAACGGCGGCAGATACACAAAGTCTGCAAATAAAACAAACTCTTTTTCCTACAAGCAGATTTTTTTACATCAAGCAGAATGACATGAATCTGAGCATGATAAACACCGCTGAAAGCGGAATGGTAAGCAGCCCTTTACATGGGTGTTCAGTGGCACTTGCTCGGACCCATCTACATCAGACACAACCTAGTCAGCTCCCAAGTGACAACAGTAACTGTTTAGCTGTGTAGCCAGCATGAGTGAACATCCCAGTCTTAAAGATGCCACCATCTCCTTCCTACAACACTCACATGACCTTGCTCATACTGAGGACCTTGACAAACTCATTAAAGGCACATACTTAAGAGAGGAAATCGACAATGAAAAGCCATTTTGACTGAGTCAGTGAAAGGGTGCTTAGCAATCCTGCTTCCATCCACCTCTTGTAACTTTTACAACTACCCACTCACACTCCTTGACATCTTGTCTACTGCGGGCACTTCAAGTGTTCTGTAAGCCAGCCAAATCAGTGTACTACACATTTTCAACATGCACAGAGAGGAGGTGAACTGTTCAAAGAACTACTGTGTGATCAATCAATGCTATTTTCACAATAAGGGTTGGGTGTTGGGATCAAATCTGGTAGGGGTTCTAGACTGAGCAAAGCTGGGTAAAAATGCTAGTACGAAATGAACTTCATGAAGTAATCCCCATTCTTTTACGCCTTACCTTTGACAGCGCAGAGTCCAGTATTTTGTCCCCTGTAGTGTGCATGGTAGCTGAAACAAGACCAAGATCCGATGGGTTTGAAAAGGTACGTACAACAATATGCTAAATCACACTAATGACAACATAAGTGTTTGGTTTACTTCTCACACACACACACACACACACACACACACACACACAGAGCGACATTCACATGCTGACAAAATAAAACTACAACAATCAATTATTTACATCACTGGATTTCAATTTCCTTCCTACATAATGACAAAAAAGGGCAATTAAACCCATTAAAATGTTGGGTTTTTTTAAATGCACTGCACTTCATATCTTTTTTCTTTTCTTCTTCTGGCATTTGTCCTCTGCCAACAGGACCAATGACGGCTAGCATTCTGTGTTAACCGTCCAGTGTATCAGTAATGTCTGTTTACAATACAATTTGGATAAAATTCAACAGCAGGCCATCACTTTCATCAAGTAAGATCAAATGCAAGCAAGCCAACCAATCGATAATAAGAGAGCTTCAGACTGTCTTGAGGTCTCAGAGATTCATGGTAAAAAAAATAGGGGGGTTGGTTCTGAAAATCATGGGCCAAGTTCAAAAGAAGTGCTCTGGGCAGGTGGGGAGGGTGATCCATTCCTTGGGCCAATGACTGTTTAGACCAGCAACACACAGTCAATAGAATCTTCTGATGGAGTGGAGGCAGTCTTCACTGTCATTTGCCCAAAGAATGGACCTTTTTATATCTGTGGCATACAGTGCCTAATCATCTCACCACTGTGTGAAGGGACCGCCTGACACACAGATCAAGCACAACCCATACGACTGGCATATAATCTGCACAACTGCCTGCCACACACACACACACACACACACACACACACACACACACACACATACACACACACAGCAACCACAAAATCAGAAATTCTGCTGGGAGAGTTCAATAGGGAAACTTTGCTCCCAGTGACCATTAATATCTGCAGAGCTCTTCAACTGTTCAAATGGGTCCAGATGACAACTCGGAGAGACGGGGAGTCTGTGTTGTTCTGTTTTACAGGATGGAACAACAAAACAACTGCCACTTCCACTGAGGTTTTAAACATGAAACTTATAATTTTACGTTGGATGATGATGCTCTTGGGCGCACAAGTCAGCATTTTGTTTTTTGTGACATCAGGAGCTTTGCAAAGGGGGGAGAAAGCTGTAGGCCCTGGCCGGTCTCTTCCACCCTGAGAAACTTGAAGAGTAGTCATCCTGCCAGAATTCTACCTTTTCTTGCCAAACAGCAGGGAGCTCAAGTGACAGTTTATGACCGATTCCTAAACATGGTGAACGATGAAAAATAAGTCAAAGCACACTTTACCATGGTACAGACTAGTAGTAATCTTCACTTCAGCTGGCATACTCACTTGTTTCAAACTTAAGGTCTGCATTTTTCCTCTTCAACTGTTCGATCACTGTGCGTGTCTGTATCAGAGCCAACTGCAACAAGCAGCAAAACCCTCATATATTTAAAATAAAAAAATAAATAAAAAAAAAAAAAAAAGAACAGAAAAAAAGGCAAAAAAAAAGAGATGAGTAGATTGATTATATAAGCTTTTATATAAAAATTATATTTGCAACCTGCTTCATCACAAACATGATAACAATGATCGATCTTACCAAAATTAATCATTCAGATAATCAATCTAAAATTACTCTTAAAAATATTTAGAAAAAAGACCAAAATTTGGGCCTTCATAATTTGTTTTCTCTCCCCCCCCCCCCCCCCCCCAACAAAAAGAAAAAAAATTGGGGGGAGGGGGACTTTCATAATCTGCTCTCTCTCTCTCTCTCTCTGTCTCTCTCTCTCTCTCTCTACTTAAGACAAGTAAGTATGAGGGTGAGGGCAAAGAGAAAGGGGTCAGGAGTGGGACAGTGGGTTGGAAAAGTATGGGAAGAGAGTGGACTGGGAGATTTGGATGGTGGTGGGTTGATCAGGGTAAGAAAAACCTGACCAAATGTGGAGTGTTACGCATCATGGGATTTGTGTGTACACTGTGTGTGTGTGTGTGTGTGTGTGTGTGTGTGTGTGTGTGTGTGTGTACGTGTGCGTGCGTGCATGTGCGTGTGTGTGTGCGCGTGTGTGTCTGTGTCTGTGTGTGTACGTGTGCGTGCGTGCATGTGCGTGCGTGTGTGTGTGCGCGTGTGTCTGTGTGTGTGTGTGTGTGTGTGTGTATGCATGTATGTTTGTGTGTTAGTGTGTTAGTGTGTGTGTGTGTGTGTGTGTGTGTGTGTGTGTGTGTGTGTGTGTGTGTGTGTGTGTGAGTGTCAGTGTGTACACACGTATAAAGCGGCAATGTTGTACCTTACAACAAAACACACCAAACCTGTTAAGTACGGCACAGGTGCAACTTCTCTCTCCACTTTTCATGAGGAAGCAAAAGTCCCCTTCCTAGAGGACTAGCTCAGTTCAAAAAGTTCACCCACTGACAAAAACAAGGTCAATGCACACATGACCTTTCCACAGCCTAAGGGCACTAACCTGGGAGTGGGAGGATCACAGCGTGTACCAAGCACTGGGAATAGGACCCCAAGTTCACACCAACTGAGCATGAATGGCTGTGTTCAGTACACTGAGGTCTGCGCCGAGAGCCATTATCAGCCCGTGAAACCAAAGGTTACATGATCACACAGACCTGCATTAAGTTATTCGACCAAATCCAGAGGCAACCTGAACCTCACACACAATTTTTTTTTTTTTTCAAATTTGTGGCCAAGCTGGAGAGGAGAGAGGTGAATTGAAATTAGCAAGTGTATGAATGACATTGGGTTAAATGTATCAGGCCTCACACAGGAGGTATCTGTTCCTTGTTTTCTGTTTGTTTGTTCTTTGTTTTATCCTACACTGGCATTCCTCTCAGTATACAATTGTACCGACTCATAATGACACCTTATACAGCATGCATCCTGTTCTTTTTTTTTGTGTTGTTTGTTATATGCCATTCCCTTTGTAACTAATGCAGTGCCTTTGATAACAATCTCCCCTCTAAAATCCTCCACCTCCATCCCTGTCTACACCAGCGTATGATTCCCCCTTGATCTACATAAACTGTGCAGGAAGTGAGAACCATATCCTGGTCCTGGCCGCATTTAGACCAACACTGCTACGACGCAAACAGGAAAGCCACACTAGAAACTGCCCCAGGGGTGGTACACCCTAGTCACGAGCAGGGTGCAGGAGGACATCTTCACCAATAATTGTCCACGTTTCTCAGTCGGGCTCCAACAGGACTACCACGATTCGTTTCAACTGCTCTTACCTCAGTGTCTCCTCGCTTTTTTTTAAGCTTAGCTACGACTGTCATACAACCACAGATAGTAGCAGAAGAACATGAATGTGCATGTCAAAACCCCGTTCAGTTCATAGTGCAAACTGGTTCTGAGCAATAAATAACAAGGAATTCTACAGGTACAAACTAGCTTAGTTCTGAACAATAAAAAAAAACCAATAAATTCTACACACTCGTACACACAAGCTGCAGTTTTGAAAAACAAAACACACAAGGATTCTACACTATAGTTCTGAACAAGAAAAACAAGGAATTCTATACACGTACAAACTAGCTGCAGGTCTGAACAAACAAAGAAAAAAGGGAATTCTAGAATTTTTACACAGGTAAAAAAACCATGACAGAACAACAAAAACGATAAATTTTACTATGGCACAAAGTAGTTGTAGTTCTGAACAACAAAGAATTCTACACAGGTACAAACTGGTTGCTTGAAGTTCTGAGCAAACACAAGGATTTTTCTGTGCGTGTGTGTGTGTGTGTGTGTGTGTGTGTGTGTGTGTGTGTGTGTATGTGCAGGCAAGATATGTACCTTTTTCAATCTACATGATATGGCAGACTTTTTCCACCATAACCTTTTTATTTTCTCAGAAACACTTTTAAATCTATACCCAAAAGATGAACTCCATATCGATGAAAAAAGTCTTCTGCTGGGTGTGAAAATGACTTCTGTTCTTATGCTGAAACCTCTTCCCTGCTGCATTAAACCACAACATTTTTGTTGTTTGTTTTGGGGATGTGTGTGTGTGTGTGTGTGTGTGTGTGTGTGTGTGTGTGTGTGTGTGTGTGTGTGTGCACGCGTGCATGTGCGTGCGTGTGTGTGTGTAAGTGAGTGTGTGCGAGTGTGAGAGAGAGACAGAGTGTGTCAGTGTGTGTGTATGCGTTGTGTGTGTGTCATACTGTGCTTGTTTACATGTATGCATGTGTGTGTGTGTGTGTGTGTGTGTGTGTGTGTGTGTGTGTGTGTGTGTGTGTGCGTGCGTGTGTGTGTGTGCGTGTGTGTGTGTGTGTGTGTGTGTGTCAAAATTTGAACACTGGAAAGTTCTGACACTGCGTGCATGCACATATATGCACATGCACACACACACACACACTCACACATACACACACACACATACACACAGAGGGGAAAGAAAACGCACACTGTCTCTATGCACTCACAAAACTCCTTACACAGCAAAACCCTCTCCCTACACACACACACACACACACGACTCCACTGACTTTACCAAAATTTGAAATAATCATGCTTTACTTTGTTCATTATGCCCAGATCTATCACACAGTCCAGTAGGAATTTCTCTTTAACTTTCAACAACCCCTCATACACAAAAAGAAATTACACACACACACACACACACACACACACACACACACACACACACACACACACACACACTTACACAATCTAACTGAAATCACTTTAAGTGGAAGACGTTAACTTGAAAAACAATAACAACAACACACACAGAGTATCCATGCATTCATGTACACATAAAATCACTCACACCACAAACCCTCTCCCAAACCCTCCCTCCATATCCCCTTCCCTACCCCCTCCCTTCCTGCACACACACAATAAATTACTTTTACATTTCCCCCCTTCCCTACCCCCCTCCTTCCTGCACACAGATGATAAATTACTTTTACATTTCCCCCCTAGTCATGAGCTGTCACAAGACATCTCAAAAGTCAAATGTCCTCCTCTATGAAATACGGCTATCCCTACACATGGCCATTTCTCTTATAATAACCCATCCAGTCTTACAAACTAGATGGTTTCGTGGAGTGTACAAACTAGATGGTATCGTGGAGTGTACAAACTAGATGGTATCTTGGAGTGTACAAACTAGATGGTATCGAGGAGTGTACAAACCTCTGGTTCATGCTTTTAACTTTTTCATGTTTGTTACCTGTAAAAACTTGATGATCCTGGTTCTTAAATATATCTTTCACTCATTGTGTGTGTGTGTGTGTGTGTGTGTGTGTGTGTGTGTGTGTGTGTGTGTGTGTGTGTGTGTGTGTGTGTGTGTGTGTGTGTGTGTGTGTGTGCGCGCGTGCGTGCATGCGTGCGTGCATGTGTGCATGTGTTTGTTTGCGTGCGTGTGTGCGTGCGTGCGTGCGTGCGTGTGTGTGTTGCGCACGTGAGTGTGTGTGTGTGTGTATGTGTGTGTGTGTGTGTGTGTGTGTGTGTGTGTGTGTGTGTGTGTATGTGCGCACACGCAAAGGCAACACGAGAGTGCCTCTACCAATGTACGTGTCCATTCAGTTATTTCAATAAAAAGAATCTTTCTTTTATCTTGAATGAACATTTTCAATGTATTTAAATAATCAGTTTAACAACTGAAAGTACTGATCAACAACTGGGGAAAAAGTCTATAACTAAACAACCTAGATAAATAAACTTTTTTTTTCCATCACTTAACATTCTCCATTACTGGTAAGACTACTATGTGGTTGGTTCACTTGACATTACACAGATGTTAGAAATCAACCACATCATTTTAGGTACAGTTACTGGTATTGCTGGGGGGGGGGGGGGGGGGGGGGGGGGGGGATCAAGTCTTAAGTAAAGTATGAGGTTGCGGGAGGATAAAAAAAAAGAAGAAAAAACAATGCTCTATACAGGCACATGACCTTGGGTGGCAAACCACACAATGGTTCTTACGTTCTCTGGATTCTGCGTCAGAAACATTTAATTATTCAAAGAATAGGCCAGTCTCGACCTGAACCACAATAAAAAGCCTTTGTTTCCTAGTCTGACATGAAAAAAAAAACAAAAAAAAACCTGACTTGAGCTGTCAGGGAATGTTTCTCAAACTACGTCCTTGGACATTTGATGGAGCTAGTAAACATTTAAGTCATCCCAAAGAACATGACATTTACATTTATAAGCCTTCTGCACTGTGAATTTACTGGCAAACAGCTCATCATAAACCATTCTTCTAACATCATGAAATGCTAGTAGCAGTAGAACTTCCTAGTCACAACGGTCTCAAGTTCCAGCTAATCCTCTGCCTTCTTATTTTAGTTTCCCCTTTAAAGGCTGAAGTCAAAGAGTCAAGAGTAACTGCTCAGTCTTCCGTGCACACTGACAACTTGACTGACAAACAACATGGACAGAAAGCTGAACCTTAGGACTATTTTCAGCAGTCAGAATTGTGTAACTCTGGAGTACACATGCTGTCATAAGCTTTCTGAGTTTCTCACTCTGTTTTGAACGTTCTTGTGCTTTTTCAGGTTTCTGTGAGCATTGCGTTAGTGTCACTGTGCAAGTGTACCCATGTGTACCCATGTGTACCCATGTGTACCCATGGTGGCGGTGATGTGGGTGGTGATGGGGGAGGAGGAGGGGTATGTTGTGAGCATGTGTGTGTGTGTGTGTGTGTGTGTGTGTGTGTGGGGGGGGGGGGGGGGGAATGGGTGTGTGTGTGTGTGAATGTGTGTGAGTGTCTTTGTGTATGTATGCATGTGTGCGCACCCAAAAACTTTACTCATGTGTGTGTGCACGCGTGTGTGTGTGTGTGTGTGTGTGTGTGTGTGTGTGTGTGTGTGTGTGTGTGTGTGTGTGCACACGCAAGCGCATACATTTGTGCTTGTGTCAGTGTGTGTATATGCATTGTGAGTGTGTCATACTGTGTTTGTTTGCATGTGTGTGTGTGTGTGTGTGTGTGTGTGTGTGTGTGTGTGTGTGTGTGTGTGTGTGTGTGTGTGTGTGTGAGATTCACAACTTCATTGATACTACCGGGCCACACATTTGACGCTCTTCAGTTTAGATCAAGATGAAAAAGAGCAAGAGAAGTTAAAACTGAACTGCCAAATGTTTGACCTGATTCTGTAAGAAGTGGTCAAGTGTTCCTTTTCTTTTCATGACTTAAAATCTGATTCTAGGAAGAATCCCCAGATATAGCCTAAAAAAAAAAATCTTCAACTAGGTCAAGCCAAGTTGTGAAACCAACATATATATATCCAAGTTTGTGGTGGCTGTACTGTAGTAGTACAAATCATCACAAGACAATGTGTTGATGTAAGGAGTCGACATGAGTGTTATCGCGTCAGTTCAGCTTGTGTAAATTCACGTTCCAGCTTGCCCTAGCTTTATCAAATGGCACAGTTTGCAAGGCCACTGTCATGTCCTGTGTCAGTTCAAATTGTCAGATTTTCCACCTGCAGGGAAATGCTTGTAAGAGACTGCTGATAAAACTTTACACAGCACGGTTCTGTAATTTGCTCTTTAGCGCGATCGTCACATACAGGTGCAGAACTTCTTCTTGATGTCATTCTCAACGCATTCTGTTCAGCCTTGCAGTCGCACAATACATGCATCCGCATACATTTCAGTGTCTGGGTTCTTCTCCCATCAGTGGGAGAAAAAAAAAGTGTGAATACAGTATATACGCTTTAAATGGACACTGAAAAAAAAAAGAAACTGAATGAATCAGGCTACACTTTTTACACATTAAAAAAAAAAAAATGGAAAAAAGGAACAGAAATTAACTCTGAGAGACAGACAGACAGACAGACAGACAGAGACACAGAGAGAGAGGGTTGTAATATTCTGCAACATTGCTTTTACACATTTCTCCAACTGTGTACAACCAACAATAATGACAAGTCTGTATTTTTCCTGCATTCTACAAGTGAAAAAAAAAAAAAAGACTTTGGACCAAATTATTTTTACTGGAAATATCTTAGTTCTGATTCTATTACATATACTTAAAGACAGACATAAGTAGTAAAGTACACAAATAAATAAATTAATTAAAAAATAGAACTCATTGACCAGATCCCTAACATGATGCCGACTCCTGCAGAAGACCTTAACTTACAATCCAAACAATAATCCTAGTCGAGTGACTATAAACGTGCCTATAGTTTTAAAAGTGATGAAAAAAATGTCAGAATGTCAATGTCAGAATCTCACATATGAAACTATGATTGAATTATCTGAGCTCGATGTCAATGTCAGAATCTCACATATGAAACTATGATTGAATTATCTGAGCTCCCTATTCAATTACTAATGTGCTTATTTCATGCTTTGCAATTTGGGAACACCTTCGGACTCTCCTTGGACAGCACCAGTTAAATCTATAACAGGTTATTTGTTCTTGTATTCAACCATTCATCATTAAAGCTGGTGTGAATATCAGTTTGTTGGAGACATTCCAAACAGTTTGTAAGTTTGGGGTGTTTCTTTCCTTTAACTCTCCCCCCCCCCCCCCCCCCCCCCCTCCCCCACCAGCTTCCCAATCCAACCCTTTCCATACCCAGCCATCAATCCCACATTTCCCTCCCCCCTTCTCCCTCATTTCATACACAATGCCTTGCAAGCAGGTTACACACAACACATAGACCTTCAGCCTGTGTACAAGGCCAAAGAACTTTTATACCAACGTGTTTGATTGGACCACTGGCCATTGTCAGTGCTGGCGATCAGTGATACAACTGCTTCTAAACAGCATTACATGCTTTGCATAAAATACTGACTTGTATTCTTAACCGAGGCTTGAAGCTGAACTCTTCACTGTCACTTACAACGAAAAAAGAAGTAAAGGACACAGATCCTTCTGGAAAAATGAGAAGACTTGAGTAACTTTTCAGTGCTGGGCTACATGGTTTGCTGAAGTTTGTCGAGTCTGCTTTGACAATGAAAGCATGACTCTAAGTCTAAGGTTCACTTTCTGCATGGGCATCAGTTTGGTGTCAATGTCACTTGATCTCAGAAAGAAAGATAAGGAACCGTTTTATCAAAAAAAGGTTCAAAAGACTCCAAACGCTGGCTCGAATTGGCCATGTAGAGACTAATGATCACTGAAAAGTAGTATGAATGTCGTCACCTTGCCTTCTTCTATGGATCAGCACAAGATGTACACTTCTTACTAATCTTCCTCTTAGTCAGTGAGTATGAATGATGTTTTCATTGCAAGTCTTTTTCTCTTCTTCTTTTTTTTTTTCCTCTGTAAAACAACTTCAACCACTTCTAATTCTCACCTCTCTTTCTCTCTGAAATGTGTGTGTGTGTGTGTGTGTGTGTGTGTGTGTGTGTGTGTGTGTGTGTGTGTGTGTGTGTGTACATGGTCACTCACTGCTCCCACAAATTTGATTCCTAGGTACTTTATCTCACTGGGTTTTTTTTTGTTTTTGTTTTTTCAAAGACTATCTCAGTATCTGTCCCTCACTTTCATTTTCTGAGGGTTTAAAAGTAACCCAAAAATTTGCTACTGTGGATTTTGAAGTTTTGCAAGCTGAGTAATGAAAGCATTTGGGGGTTAAGTAGCTGATTTTGAACTGACTGCTACACTGTTCCTACACATCAGCTTGCCAATTTGTTTTCTCTTGCCAAACAAATTCCTTGCCGTTTTCAAGGATTCCTTCTATCATAATGCGCACCTCCTTTACTGTTATTGATGTTGCTTTAACTTCAATGACTGCATCATTGTCACTGCATGCCTTTTAAAATGTTTGATTCACCAACTTTAAAAAGTTAATTCCTTTCAAAATAACATTGTTCAAAACGGTCATAATGTATGGAATTAGAAGCACTTATGAACAAAAAAGCAATAGGTTATATTCTACTGTGAAGGATGAATTTCAAATCAGAAGTTCCTGCCTTGGGTGCAGTTTCAAACTCTCACATCATCCTATCAAAATGGACATGAAGGACATCGATGTAATGCCTAGTAGCAGTAGCCACATGTTCAGGCAATCATTATTGCATGTTTCTGTTACCATTCTGAAATGCTCAAATACATCTTGTAACTTGAATTCATGCATAACACACAAATGCACTGTATAGGGAGGACTGGTGTGTGTGTGTGTGTGTGTGTGTGTGTGTGTGTGTGTGTGTGTGTGTGTGTGTGTGTGTGTGTGTGCGCGCGCGCGCGCGCGCGCGTCCGTGTGTTTGGAAGATGTGGACAGCATGAACTGAATATGTAACTGAAAATCTCCTTCCACTAGTTCCAGCCCAGCTTTCTAAAATGTCCACCTGAATTTGTTTTCTTCTTTTTTTTCAGTTAAAACAACCAGGTGCAAGGAGGAGAGTGGGGGAAAGGAGAGACTTCCCCAACCTCTGAAACTCACTCTTAAGAAACTTCAGCTATGGCAGACCTGTTTACCCTAAAATTTGACTCGGAGTATTCCAAATCCAAAGCAAGCGTATTTTCTACAAAATCAGAGTACTCCAACGACAAAGTTTAAACCACACTGCAGCAAAACATGGTTGTTGGATACATTTATCCAGAAATTCTTCTGCCTTTTTTTTTTTTTTTTTCGCTCTAGGGCCGTCATCTTCGGAACAGGAATTAGACATTTTCACGGATTGTAGAACTCGAATGCTTGGTTCAGCGCCAAAGCTAAAAATATAAAAACGGCTTCACTGAAAACCATGCTAAATCTTGAAGCTGAGAACTGGGACTGAGCGTTCTCAGCCAATCAGAAACACTGACATGGTAAGTCGCAAGGAGAGTGTACACACAGCAGATATATATATATGTCAATACACTCATACCTTAAGAAAATGCAGTGCATGGAAATAACAGTCGCAATTTTTTTTTTCACAATGTTTTCCAATGTACCATATGAATTTATCATATTTCTACCAAATCCGAGTACAAAATACGGCAAAACTGTATGGGTAAACAGGTCTGCTGAGCGTAAAAAATACCTTTAAAAGAACCTGAGAAGTGTGAACACACTGCTTAACATTCACTGGTTCAGCACAAAAAACAGAGAGTGTTGTGATATATGCAACTGAGTGTGTGACACCCACTCAACCTGACAGCCAATTTCAGTTTGAACAGTTGTCCTGTGTGTTCTTATTCTGAACCAGCTCAGATTGAGCATGTCATGCTTGATTATGAGAGAAAGACAGACAGACAGAGATAAGATAAGATAAAATTCTTTATTTACGAGGATGATAAATAAGCATGGATGCACTTTTTTTACATCCAGCCCTCGCCCCGAGTAGGGACTACAACATGCAGTGAAATGAAATAATGTAAGAAAGTAAACAAGCAAACAAACAAGGCGGTCATGCAATCATAGTGGAACATCAAATGAAAATACAAGAGTTTACAATGAACAAAAACTATAATAATAATAATAATGATGAAGGGGAAGAAGAGAATGGGGCGTGGGTGGGTGGGTGGGCTGGGAAAGCATATTATATTATGGAAATGTATTATAATCAATGTACAACAATTAGCATGTTTAAAAACAGACAGTAAAAATGAATATGACCCTGTACGTACTGAACTTGGAACACACACACACACACACACACACACACACACACAAAGCATGCACGCACGCATGCAGAGACAGACAGTCAGAGAGCGAGCGAGACTGACAGACAGACAGGCAGACAAACAGAAAGACTGAGAGAAAGCAAGGCACAACATGAAATCATTTTTCATAAAGCATGAAAATACACGTGTAGAAGGTATTTAGCAAAGTGACATGAAATTTTAACAGCAAAAACAGAAAAAAGAGACAGGGGAAGGGGTGGAAGGAGAGGGGAAACAACAGAAATAGACAGAAGTAGTTCAGCACAAAATGTTATTTTTGACACAGCATAAACATATGTAGAACTAGGAGGTATGATTTAAAAAAAAAAAAAAATTAGCATGTATCAAAATTAATGGAAAAAAATGAAAGAGAGAGAGAGAGAGAGAAAGGGCGAGAGGCAGAGGCAGAGACACAGAAAGAGACAGAGAGAGACAGAACTGGAGAGAACCACTGACTACATTTAAAACTGAAATCACTGATAGAGAAAATCATGTTAAAGACAAACACATAGGCACAATGACTAATCATTTTTTTTTACCAATAATGGAAGAGACAGACAGACTGACAGACAGACAGACAAACAGAGGAGAGAGAGACGGTGAATCTGTCGACTAAAACCGAGGCAGTGTGTCACTGTCGCCGACTTACTTCTGGCAGTTCGTTATGTAACAAAAATCTTTCATCATCATTTAACTGTAAACTCATGTCGAATAGGTCATGTCTGAAAACTGGTGAAGTTACTATATCAAAACTCAATTAATAAATTCAAACTGTTTCTCGGCTTGCAAATTTGGGCACAGACAGTGCTACACAACAAAGATCAGATAAATACATAACACGTAGACATCAATTCAGTGGAGTTCGAGTCGTGTCACATCGTCCTTCGTCATGTTCTGACAAACGGACATCAGATAAAAACATTTAACAGGCAAATTAATGGCTTACCTCACTCTTCCTCGATCCCACTCGAACTATTCTTTCGTCTGACATGTTTCTGAAGTATTCTTTCTTAGAATGACTTCGTTGTACGTTTATCCTCAGACAACCCCTTGTAGAAAAGACTTCTGCACAGGATGTGAGTTGACGCAAGCGCCGCCTTGTTGTGACGTCAAAGTAGGTTACTTGAGCTTAGTTACCTCGGGAAAAACAGTCACCTGGGCTTATTTTTGTAAGGTAGTGTGTGTGTGTGTGTGTGTGCGCGCGCGCGCGCGCGCGCGCGCGCGCTTCAACTTACTGTCTATCCATGTTAGGCAATTTCAGCCGACAACAACAACATCAGCAAACACAACGAAGCAAATAAGCCGATTCAGTCCTTCACATCAGAAACAGGAACAAGATTAATAGGACAACTAAGCCTCACAGCTACTGGCCTGTCGTGGACGAGATGTTTTGACATTGTGGCTGACAATT
>JADBJO010009600.1:0-32500 GCA_016801955.1 Conus betulinus | reverse complement strand
ACTTTGCAAATAATGAAAATAGACATGTTCACAAACTTTCGTTTCCTAGACCCCCCGTAACAATCTTTACAAATCTAGCTTCATATATTCTGGAGGAACGGCATGGAACAATTTATCTTCTTCTTTAAAAAACATGTCCTTCTAAACTACTGTTTAAAAAAAAGCACTGAAAAAATATTTGATGGACAAATCATAAAGTAATTTATGATTATTTATATTGTTGCAGATTCTCTCTCTCTCTCTCTCTCTCTCTCTCTCTCTCTCTCTCTCTCTCTCTCTCTCTCTCTCTCTCTCTCTCTCTCTCTCTCTCTCTCTCTCTCTCTCTCTCTCTCTCTCTCTCTCTCTCTCTCTCTCTCTCTCTCTCTCTCTCTCTCTCTCTCTCTCTCTCTTCTCTCTGAGCCTGATATGTTGTCCATTGTCCGTCAAAATATGATTAATGGTTGTTAATTGTTTCATTGTTTTCATTCATTGTATATTTCTGATGATTTCTACATTTGCATTGCTTCGCGTTTCTGTTTTTTTTCACTATTGTAATTGATATTTATGCTTTTTTGTGAGGGCAGGATGAAAAAAAAGCTGTAAAGCTTATTCTTTAACCCTCAATAAAGATAATCTTCAAATCATGCGCAGTGTGGTCTCGAAGCATAGCGGGTGTGGTGTAGCGTATATGGACTAGTCCGCACGCAGTGACACTTCCTTGATGAAACTGATGTGAGAGGTCAGTGTCAGGCGGCGCAGCGAACCTTCCAGCCCCATGACTGACGGCGGGTCTAGTCTGTGTGCAAATGAAGATGTGGGGTTATCGGCGATAGAGCACTGCCTGACTACAATCATCGTGGCCTGGGATATTATTCTTCTGGGCCGGGCATGAGGGCATTCCTTACGGTGTTGGACTGAACAAATAGCCCTCTCAGCCGTCATCTGCATGGACCACAGCATACAAGACTTCCTCTTGGAGGCGGCCTCACGCGGCACAGGACCATCGCCACCCGAGCACGAAGAAGGCCGCCTGGTGGCCCTGGAGACTGCTTTTTGGTGGAGAGAAAGAGACAAGTACACTGACGCCCACCGTCGGCCGACCAACACCCGAATTTGAATTTAACTTCAAAAGGACAAGAGCTCAGAAAGCGACAGACGACGGCCCCCCACACGGAACTCACCCACTACTGCCAGCGACAACAGCTGCCACAGAATACGCAGACCTATGCCTGCGAGTATACACTGTCCTTAAAGGCCTCGGGCCAATAGGACGTCAATCTCACGCATCACCATCGGGTTGGTTAGTAGAATCTACAACAGGTACAGCACACTCAGGGAAAGCAAACGGTCAAACAACACCGGTAGACTGGTCGTGGCAACGAAGAGAGGTCAAGTGCTACCAACCAGTAGTCCACTGTTCCACTGCAAACGAAACTTAAACCGGTACATTATTCCAGTGGCCGGTATTTCGGTATTTCGTCGTCACCGCCAAGTGAGACATATTTCGAGGGACGGAAAAAATAGACGAACAAACGCCTCTCTCTCTCTCTCTCTCTCTCTCTCTCTCTCTCTCCTTCCTCTCTCTCTCTCTCTCTCTCTCTCTCTCTCTCTCTCTCTCTCTCTCTCTCTCTCTCTCTCTCTCTCTCTCGTCTCTCTCTCTCTCTCTCTCTCTCTCTCTCTCTCTCCTCTCTCTCTGTCTGTCTCTCTCTCTCTCTCTCTGTCTCTCTCTCTCTCTCTCTCTCTCTCTGTCTCGGGGGTCACGTGGTTTGACAAGACGCGGCAGGGCGCCATTTGTCTAAGCTCCGAAAATTGTTTTCGATTCTCCTTTGACAATGCCAGTCACTGGACTTCCAGCGACTGTGGAGATAGCCCCGAGCGCCCTACTAACCGACAACACAGTCATTCATCATTCATTATGCCAATCGCTCCCCGGTGGAGCATAGGCCATCGACGACCCTTCGCCATCGCACTCTGTTCTGGGCTGTTCTGGTCATTCCAGTCCAGTTGGTCCCTTGTTGTTTCAACTCCACCTCAGTGTCTCGCCTCCAGCTGTTGCGAGGCCGGCCTCTCTTTCTCTTTCCCTGCGGGTTCCAGGTCAGGGCTTGGCGTGTGGTGCTGGATGCTGGCTTCCTGAGGGTGTGTCCGATCCAGCCCCACCTCCTTCGCAGTATCTACTTGGCCACTGGATCCTGTCCCGCACGCTCCCACAGATCTTCGTTTCGGATCTTGTCCTGCCTTCGGATTTCGTAAATGCGCCTCAGAGAGGTGTTGAAGAAGTCTGAATCTTTTGTTGCATCGTCTGTGTTGTCCGCCATGTCTCGCATCCGTAGAGCAGAAATTGATTTCACATTGGAGTTGAAGATGCTGGGTCTGGTTCTTATGCTGATTCCTCCAAATGCCCAGATGTTCTTGAGCAGGACGAAAGCTGCTCTTGCCTTGCCGATTCTGGCTGTGACGTCTCGGTCCATGCCTCCCTGTTGGTCAACCACGCTTCCCATGTAGACGAAAGATTCCACCTCCCTGATGGGCTCTCCACCAACTGTGACTGATGTATTGGCAGTGGTGTTGATTTTCATCAGCTCGGTCTTCTTCCTGTTAATCTTGAGCCCTGTCTCGGCCGATATGGTCTCCAAGCGAGTGGTCTTTTCCTGCATCTGGCTGTGGCTGTGTGACAGGAGCGCCAGGTCGTCAGCGAAGTCGAGATCGTCGAGCTTCGTCCAGGGTGTCCACTATGCATACTGTTGTTCCTGCCTGTTGTAGTGGGTCTTCATGATCCAGTCAATGACCAGGAGGAAGAGGAACGGCGACAGCAGGCACCCCTGCCGAACTCCGGTCTTCACCTCGAAACTTTCGGACAGCTGGCCGGCGTGGGCAATCCTGCAGTTCATATCCTGGTAGGTGCACTGGATGAGAGAGATGATCTTCTGCGGACTCCATAATGCCTCAGCAGCTTCCACAGCGTCTCTCTGTCCACACTGTCGAAGGCCTTCTCATAATCTATGAAGTTCATGCAGAGGGGGGGAGTTCCACTCCAGCGACTGCTCCACGATGATGCGCAGGCTGACGATCTGGTCAGCACATGATTTGTTCCGCCGGAAGCCTGCCTGCTGGTCTCGGAGCTTGGGGTCGACAGCCTCTTTCATTCTCTCCAGTAGAACCTCGTTGAGGACCTTGCCTGGCGTTGACGGGAGCATGATCTCTCGGTAGTTGCTGCAATCCCTGAGGTCTCCTTTCTTCGGCATTTTGATGACGATTTCTTCTTTTCACTGGGCCAGTACCTCCTCCTTCTCCCAGATCTTGCTGAAGAGGCTGTATAGCATGTTGACAGCTGTCTCTATGTCTGCTTTGATGGTTTCTGCTGCTGGTATCTCGTCCGGCTCTGCAGCCTTCCCATTTTTTCAGAGTCATAATGGCGTTCTTGATCTGTCTGCCTTTGAGGGTTTGTCACAGCTGATGGGCAGTTCTGTCTCTGCGGGTGGGATGTCTGGTGGTGTGTCAGGGAGGGCGGTTCAGCAGCTCCCCGAAGTGTTCTGCCCATCGTTTCAGCTGTTCCTCGGTTGTTGTTAGCGGGTTTCTGTTCTTGTCCTTCACTGGCTTCTCTGTCTGCTGGAACTTGCCCGTCAGTTTCTTGGTCACCAGGTACCGGTCCTTCAGATCCCCCTCTCCGGCTGCTGCTGCTGCTTCTGCTTGACTGGCCAGGTCATCAGAGTAGTCCCTCTTGTCCTTCTTGATGCTCTTCTTTACTTCTCTGTTCGCTGCTGTGTGCTCTTCCTGTGCCTTTGCCCTGGCTGCTCTTGTTCGGCTCGTGTTCAGCGAGTCTTCTTCTCTCTCCTCGTTTCCAGCTTGTGGATGGTGTTGGCAGAGATCCATTCCTTGTGCTGGGTCTTCTTCTTACCAAGGTTCTCTTCACATGTGTCATACCAGAGCTTCTTGCAGTGTTCCCACTGTGTCTCGATGTCCGTCTCACCGTCTTCTACCAGCTCTTGTAGCGGCTGGAACCTGTTGGAAAGGCTGATCTGGAATGCTGCTTGTGTGTCCCTGTTTCTGAGCATTTCGACGACACAGTGTCAAGCTGGAAAACTGCAGGTGAAGGTACTAACACCGTCGTCGTCCTGCGACTCCAGTCCCTTGGCCCTGCGACAGCAAGAATTGCGGATCCTGTCCTGAACCGAGGTGCGCGAGTTCAATATCATAGAAAGCACCGCCCAGCCAGGGCGACGTGACCAGGAAAGAGTAAAGCAGCAAAACACACGGCTTAATTAAACAGGTTGGTGCAGATCACGGAAACGCTCGTGCAGTGAATGAACTGGCCTTGTTTGACACAGAATTTGAAGATCATGGTACACAGTGCACTACACAGGATGCTATTGAACATACCAAGCCTACAGATGTTCACAGCAAGCCTGACACGTCGAATGTTCAAGACAGACTTCTGTCTTTATACTCCTACCAGTCTAAGTGCGACATCGTTAACCACGACATCAGCACTCTGTCATCGGCACAGGCCTTGAGAATTCTATAGACAGAACAGTGGCAGTCTTTGACACGGGTGTGGTGAAGGACTATGTTAGCACTTTGACTGATCGGCAAGTTCAGAGACAGTTGAGGAATAAGCACAGAAACTTAGCATTCCGAAAGCTCGTGCTTCATCCGTCAGATGGCATGGGTGTGTTACTGTGCGAGTCGGATGACATCGTTTTAGAGTTCTCCTGCGATCCGAGTTCGGAAAACGACTGTCTATTATACTGGTTTTGTCAAGCAGGAACACAAGAGCATGTCATGGGAAGAACATGTCAGCGCACCTGCTGCGGAAAGGAAGGTGCGTCAGCAATACACACGACACGCAGACTCGAGCACGTGCTCTACGGCGGTTGCAAGCCCTCCTCGGCCTGATCCAGTTTTATCTATGGTGACAGCCCTCCGTTGAATGGACTGTGCACGCATATCAGAGACGACTTCATCATGTAATGTTTAAAAAAAAAATGCATTGTTGTGGTTTCCATGTGAATGAGATAGTGTCGTGTTTTGTAAATGTACATCGCGCCGACTTGCTAAATGACCTGTAAAGGTTAATAGCAATAAAATTCGTTCTCTCTCTCTCTCTCTCTCTCTCTCTCTCTCTCTCTCTCTCTCTCTCTCTCTCTCTCTAATCATTAACAAAACTGAAGGTTATGACAGTTGCTGATAATTAGTCACAGGATTTATTGCAGTCTGATACACTTACAAAGAATAGCATTCATTAAAAAAACAAAATAAAATAAAACAAAGTCATCATTCCTCTCTCTCTCTCTCTCTCTCTCTCTCTCTCTCTCCCCTTCCCCCCCCCCCCCCCCCCCCCCCCACACGCACACACATGTACGCACGCACACACACACACACACACACACACACACACACACACACACACACACAGAGAGAGAGAGAGAGAGAGAGAGAGAGAGAGAGAGAGAGCTTGACAGCAGTTTATAAAAGTTGATGCAGACAACACCAGCGGCAGAATATCAACCCCGAATTCACAGATGGGCAGTCAACATTGGACACAGTACAATACAATACTATATCATGCAATACCACACAGTACAACGTAATAAACTACAATACAATGCAATGCAATACAGTACAATTCAAAAGCTTTACTGCCGCACAGTGCTACATAAATACACGATGGCACAATGGAGTACAATGCAAGACAAACTGTAATGAATCGATTTTGTTTCGCTCGGTTTGATGCCGCTCAGGAAAATTAAAGTCATAAAATCATTTTCTTACGTTTAGCCACTTCGTGCACAACTTTCAGATGGAAAATGAAGTCCGGAGCACAGATGTTTCACAAATTCACAGAAAATGGGAGTGGCTCAATGGTCGTGGGTTCAAGCCATGATTCGCTGTTCAGAATTTGTTTTCCAATTCATCTGTCTCTTTGAACGTGTTGCTATGACCTTGATACGTTCATTTGTTAGTCATTACGGGCAATTACTATCATTATAGGTCCACCGTTTGTAAACACGAATAGCAGGCTAAATATTGAAAGAGATATAGTGACTAACTAACAACGACTATCATTATAGGTCCACCGCTTGTAAACACGAATAGCAGGCTAAATATTGAAAGAGATATATAGTGACTAACTAACAACGATAACAGCAAAAACAATTCAATTCGGTAAATATTCTGTGCGTTCTGCATTCAAGACCTGGAATCGGGATCAACATGACTATGACCCCGTGTTGTTTTCATTGTACATTTTCTTTCTGTCTTTCTTTTATTTTATTGCAATTTGTTTTATTTTATTATTGTTATTCATTTTATTTATTTATTTACTTATTTATTTATTTATTTATTCATTTATTTATTTATTCATTTATTTCTCAATATACATATTTGGGGGTGGGGGGGTTATGGTGGCGGTCAAGTTGTGCATTTGTTTTGGGTACAGTTTAAATTCGTGAGCTGATCAAAGCAAACTTCCCCCTTTTGGGCGTCTGTTGTCATCCTTGACTCTTCTTCTTCTTTCCTTTCCCTTTTGTGTATAGCCCCCCCCCCCCACCCCCCCCCACCCCCCCCACCCCCTCACACACACACACACACACACTCTCTCTCTCTCTCTCTCTTGGCTTTCGTTATTCCACCGTCCCCCTTTCCTCTCTTTTCTATACAGGTTTTGAGTGCCAGTTTCCAGGAACGCAGGCCGCCTTGACGTCAGAGATAGCTGAGAACTACGTCATCACTTCTGGGGCTCCACGCAGTAGGCGAGATGGCAGTTGTCTCGCGGATTGAGCTTGTAGACATAGTAGGGGCCACAGTTGCGCACGGTGATGTCGGATTGCCAGTTGCAGCAGTTGGAACTCCAGTGAGCACAGGCACGCCCATCCTTCTGCTGTCCGACGCCCGGCAGAGTCTCACCTTTCAGGTCCAGCCACTGTGGCGCGTGAGTGCCGCAGTGGTTATCCTGAAACAAAGGCAGAGGTCAAGTCTGTGAAGATCAGAGTTCGGGGATACAACAAAGGTCAAGTGAGTAACGACGTAGCTTGATTAGATGAACATCGCCCAGGCTCTGTGAATAATGATGACGATGATGCTAATAATAATAATAGTTATAATAACAACAACAATAATAACAGTAATAATAACAGGAAAAAAAAATGACGATTTTATCGTGCAATTTGGGGGTCAGTAAATCAGTTCAATGACATACATCAGCAACAGTAGGAGAATTACACATGACCTGTGAACTTCTTGTATTTCTACGCTATTGGCTGGGTACAAGTTTGGGAGGGAAAAGTTGAGCAGCAGACGACAGAGAAAACAACAACAACAAAACAACAGCAACAACAAAGAATGAAGGGTCATGTGGATTGTGCTTTTAAGTTTGATGTTATGAGAAGCAGACATCGGATTTGCCTCACACACACACACACACACACACACACACACACACACACACACACACACACACACACTCACACAGATGGAGACAGAGAGACAGACAGACAGACAGACAGACAAAGAGAATGGGGCGGGTAGAGACAGGCAAAGACAGAGATAGTAAGGAGACGATGACAGAGAGAGAGAGAGAGAGAGAGAGAGAGAGAGACGGACAGACAGACAGACAGACAGACAGAGAAACAGACAGATAGATCTTACGGGCACACAGGAAGTCGGCATCACAGCGTTCTCTCCCCTCAGCAGGAAGCGGTACCCAGCCACTGCCCAGGTCGTCGTCACAGTGAAGAGGGCTGGAGTCTTGCTCGGTGGACCGCCAGGAATCGTCAAGCACCGTGTGCTGGTCAGACCGGCACGGGCCTTTATTCAATTTGAGAAATTAATTGTGGTCACACACATTCACAGCAAATAAACAATAATTTAGCCACATTACCCATTTTCTCACATATGACATACATTCATATAGAGGAATTTGGATTTCAATTAAACATCTTCTCGGTTCATGAAATCAATGGACAGGGGAATAAAACTTTGTTTAAATCTGACACTTCTGCATTTAACCGATCGATATCTTCGTCCTGACTGAAGAAGGTCATACTGATTTGCAAGAACGTGGGTCTGGTCACACGTAATCTTCTTCGCTTTACAAACAACACGGCACCTTTTTTGTCTCTCACCAACGATTTTTCCTCCCACGTTCACCACTTTCTCAAGCACATTTCTGCTCTTCACAGTCAACCCACCATTTACACCAAGAACAACTCCCCACCAATTATTTCCCCCTGGGGGTGAAATCTTCACCGATGAAATCACAATCTTCAAGAACATGACCTTCCCCTCTGTTGACGTCACATTTCAGGCCTTCTCACTCATCCGTGACCCTATTTTTGAGGCAGCTTCAGGAGCACAAAAGAGTCCCGCTCCTTTGATTTTAAATTTGTCGCATTGGAATCACCTGGCGTGTGTCTTAATTTGCCATGCGAATGAAAATAGAGAGAATCAACTTTGAGACACTATAAGCAATCTTGAAACAATGCAGTTGCGCCAGTCTAAGAATACTTGACTCCTTAAGGAAGGACTTGGCGCATTAATTTTTGGTGTGCAGCTGGGGGGGCGGGGGGGGAGGGGGGGGGGGGGTGAAGGATCTGAAGAAGGCCGGTAACTCACCTTGCTTTCCTTACTCTTCACCTTTGACCGAGTGGCTGGCTGCACACCAAAAATCAATGCGCCGAGGCATTGCCTAGAGAGTCGCGAGTATTTATAGACAGGCACGATTAGATCGTTTTGAGAATTGTTATCTGTTTCTGAAAGTTCATATACCTTTTTTTCATGTGTGTGTCTATCAAGGTACCTGCTAGGTGGTTCCAAGTACACAGATTAAAATGAAAGGAATGGGACTGTTTGGGGGGAACCGCCTGACACAAAAGGTCAAGAGCCAGTGGAAAGGACCTGAAATGTGACGTCAACCAAGGGGAAGGTCAGTATTTGAACATTATGAATGACGTCATCGGTGGATAATTTTTTTTTTTTTTTTTCAAAAATGACGGGTGGAGTGTTGTTCTGATGATCAATTTATCAGCTTAATACCAAAAGCTGGCTGAAACTTTATGCTCGGCCACAAAACGCTTACACGGATTATAATAATATACCGATGTAGAGCAACATCCTAATCGTGACGCGCGGGCCCGTTTATATCTCTCGTGCAAGTCACCATCTACGTTCGGGGGAGAGAGCAAAAAAAAAAAAAAAAAAAAAAAAAATCGTTCAGTTGCCTGGACTGCCTGTCAGGTTACCTATTACACCGGGCTTCTTCTGCTTGCTGCTTGTCAGCAAGGTTTGTCTACTGTCTGAACGTGGCCTCTGTCACGTGTCAAAAGCAAAGTTTTTTTGGTTTTTTTTTGTTGTTTTTTGTTTTTTTTAATGGAAATAACGTGTTGTTGTGGATGATCAATGAGAAAAGGGAAAAATTCCGATTTTGTGATAAAAACGGTGTATGTGACAAACGTAAATTTGGTTAACGTTCGTAGTACGTTGAACAACCTAACCGTTTAAGTAACTTGAGAGAGAGAGAGAGAGAGAGAGAGAGAGAGACAGACAGACAGACAGACAGACAGACAGACATACACACACGCATAGACAATTACACACGCACGTGTGCGTACGTGCATGCATGTACACATGCTCAATAATTATGGCTTCCGAGCCCCTGGTGATAAACACGGTTGATAAGGAAACTTGATTTCCATGTTTCTTATTTCATCTAATATCTTCTGACTCCAAACTGTGTGACTAAGCCGAAACGAGACAGCTTTCCCAGGTTTTCTGTATAGACAGCGTGGCTTAGAGATATCGCTGCACTGAGAGAGAGAGAGAGAGAGAGAGAGAGAGAGAGAGATAGATTTTATGCCATGCTTGCGAAGTATGTTATACTGGTGGTGAGATTCATTCTACCACCGAGCATCTCAAAATGCTCAGACATGCGAAAAAGTATGTTACCCTCAAAAGAAACTTTTCATATTAAAATCTCTGTTCATGTTTTGTGGCCTGCTTTCTGCAAACAAATGAGTACTGATAATTAAAGCGCATTGATTAAATGATGCAATGACGTTTCAAATGCTTTCGCATCGTGAAAGGATGTGTTATGTCCGTAATGCAGATGTTACGCCAAATAACGTTATTTTATGCTCGATCAAGTTTAAAAGTTCAAGTGGTGAACTAATTACTGCAGGGTTATGTTTAGGCTTCATATCATTTCGCGATGACATGAATGTCGTGACACACGTTCTCTTGTGACCGTGTTCCTGTGATGTCACCTTGCTTCGACGTAAATTTTACGGTCTGTCATCTTCGAAAAGGAGCAGACGCTCGATCGTAATATTGGAATAGATTTTTTTCCTGTTTTACATCGTTTGTTTTGCATTTTCACTTCATTTTGTGTGTGTGTGTGTGTGTGTGTGTGTGTGTGTGTGTGTACATATATACATCAGGGCTTATGCATACGAGTTACGAGGAAAACAGAGACAAAAGAACAGAACGGAGGCTACAAGACGGCTGTTTATTACCTGTATATGGAGGTTCAGTGATTTCCTCAGTTGGGACACCTTGTTTACAAATGAAACAACGTCATCAATGTCATAGGTAAAAAAAATTTTTTTTTTTTTTAATAGAAAGAAACAGAAAATTTACTCAAATGCTGAAGACAGATTATTTTATGAAACGAACACAATAATACTAGAGTTAGAATAAAATTCGAGAGGACTGGCTTTGGTTTTATTGTTGTTGTTTTTTTTTTTTTTTTTTTTTTGCTTTTTTTTGTATATGTGGTTCAGTCAAGATGTTGGTGTCGTGAATTGCTCTGCAAAAGTTTTTTTATTTTTTTTTTCAAGGAAGACTCCATGATTGTAAACCTTTTTTTGTGCACAAAACAGCAGCAGATGGAAGTTTTCATGAAACAGTTTTCCGTTAACTTTCTCCCCCCCAACCTATAGGCCATGTCAAAGAGTATTGAGTGTTATCTGAAGTCCCTTGCAACAAACCTTCAAATCAGTGTTTTTGGATGTTTTCGTCCATTATTATCGTGTCAGGAAAACCAATGCCCGTTAGCCTATGTAACAGGTCCATTGTTTGGTCAGTTGAAGAAATATGAAATACATTTTGTATTTGCCTGTCCGAAATTACGTCTACGAAATTACAAGACGTTAGAGACCAGTTTGCTGCACATAGATTCTGTACACTACCTCAGCTGACGTTGTTATTGGAATCTATGAATAACAATCCTGCAAAACAGATTTTACTTGATCTATGTCACGGACTTATGTAATGTAGCCTTCTCGTTCGAATGTACCTACGCAACTTCTTCAGTTTCGTGTGTATCCAATTCTGAGTGGCAAAGACTTGTGAGGCACAGACACACACATACACAGACACACAGCAGATAGATAGATAGATAGATAGATAGAGATAGATAGATAGATAGATAGATAGATAGATAGATATAGATAAAGATAGACAGACAGACAAACAGACAAATAGATAAATTCATGGATAGATATGGAGATATATATATCGGGTGCGCGCGCGCGCGCGCGCGCGCACACACACACACACACACACACGCACACCACACACACACACACACACACACACACACACACACACACACACACACTGGCGCGCGCACTCCAACGCGCATGCCCGCAAATATAGATAGATAGATAGATAGATCGATAGAGACAGACACACAGACAGATAGATAGATAGATAGATAGATAGATAGACAAAGAGATAGATAGATAGATAGACAGACACACAGAGATAGATAGATGATAGATAGATAGATAGATAGATAGATAGATATGCTGCTAGTGAAAGGTTTGATGTTCATAATATGGTTCCCTGATTTTTTGGTTCTCATTTTCTTTCTTCCCCTGAGAGAGAGAGAGAGAGAGAGAGACAGAGACAGAGAGAGAGACAGAGAGAGAGGACAGGCAGGCAGGCACAGAGACAGATAGATACATACATAGATACATAGATATAAAGAAAGAGGGAGACTCACCAGTCATTGCGATCTTTTTGGCTAGTTGACGAGTGTCGTTAATCGAGTTCATCTTGTCCATCAAGGATTGCTGTACGCTCTGCATGCTGTCCATCTGGTCATCCAGGTTGCCTGCAATCTCTGCAGGAATGCAGGGGGAAAATGTCTGTCAAGGGAATTCCTCTATAACGAGAAATTAACAGGCGTACCGTTTCAAATTAGAATGGACTTTTAGATCCAGGAACTTTGGTCATGTTCTTAGCATAAACTACGCTTTGTGATCAATAGGGTCATGGAATAGGGTCATTTACTTACTTTGTTTTATTTTACTTATTTATTTATTTATATCTTATCTATTCCTTTGATTTGTCTGTTTGTTCATATGATGTTAATAATGATGATAATGATCATTTTTGAAAATGTTTTCAGTTCTGGCGTAGGGCGGATTTCCAGTTTCATTTACTTCTTTATTTATTCATTTATTTATCGATTTTTTTTTGTTTGTTTATTCATCTATTTGTGTATTCATTTATCTATTTATCATCAACATCATTTTTGTTACATATTCAGGTAAACATTGACCGTCGATGGTGAATGTAATACGGGTAGATGAATCGCTTTGTTTTCTTTTTAAATTTCATTTTCACAAAACTTCAAATGAGAGCACGGAATTCCTGACAGTAAGTCCGCAGAATCGGCAATTTAATGCCACAAAGAAAACTGAGGTTATGAACAAGAGTATGTGATCAATAATATGAAAAAAAAAAGAAAAAAGGAAAATGGGACATGTTTTCTGAACTTTGTCTTGTGTGACAAAGTGAACGTTCTGCGGAGTTTCGTCGATAATTCTCGACAGATGGATTCTGCTGTTTCAGACTCTATGCCACAGAACCTGTGCCACAGCTGGTGGGCGAGTCTCCCAAGTAAGCTTGCTTTTTGACTCTCAACAACTGTAACCATCCATCTAGATCTATGTAAGTAAGCTGAGCGCGATGCTCGCCAACGTTTTAGGCGAGGTATTTTTTTTACAACAAACGTCATCAGCCGATCAGAGCAAAAGTGAAGGTCGTGTGCTGTGCGACCCCTTCCCACCCCCGCCGCTTACCCTACTTCCCCAATCTTCTCTGAGCACGATTTTTTTTCTCTCCCCCCCCCCCCCCCCCC
This sequence comes from Conus betulinus, assembly GCA_016801955.1. Taxonomy (NCBI): domain Eukaryota; kingdom Metazoa; phylum Mollusca; class Gastropoda; order Neogastropoda; family Conidae; genus Conus; species Conus betulinus. The sequence continues at coordinate 19,380 of JADBJO010009600.1, read as the reverse complement.
CCCCCCCCCCCTTTTTTTTTTTTCTCGTCTTTTTTTTTTTTTTTCTCTCTTCTTCTTTTTTTTTTTTTTTTTTTTTACTTTTGGATGTCCTTGATTAATATCCGGAATTCATCTTAAAACTTTGATTCTACGTCAAACGAAGTTCTACCTGACAGAATGTAACCGTAAACAGCAAAGCAAAAACATCACAACGTGGATTGATGGAACGCTATGGTGTGAACCACCGAAATCAGAAATGAGTTTCGCGTTCGAGTTACATGGTCTTTAAACCTGTAAACTGTTTTCATGCCTGTCTGGTATAGCGAAATCGGGAAAAAATAGTGGGCACAAATACATCATTTTTCCTGGCACTAGAATATATATTCGTGTGGTCTAGCAACAGCTTTTACGGCTGGCTCAAGTTCCGGTGTGACAAAGAAAAGAAAACGGTCGATTTTTAACTTTCGATTGAGCTTGAAATAGTTCAGTTTGTTGAACTCTGGAATCGTGATCCTGATGATCCTGAGGTCGCAGGTTCGAATCTCCCCTGGCCGTATAGGCACAAGGGTATTTTCCCCTCAGAGTACTATTGGTTCTGGTTCCATCTCCACAAAAGTCCTTCAAATTGGACTGTGGTCTATAAACCGAAGTTCCACGTTAGCGCTTATCATTGGCACACACGTGTAATCCCACCACCAACGTTTTAAAGAAAAAGTCAGACTGACCGTTGGCGTAAATAACCGGTATACATGTTACATGCATCCTCTGCGAAAAAGTCAATGGAATTCATAAAATTGGTGCCTGAGCTGATTTATAAGAACTGGCTTTTATCTCTCGTTGAACCATACCAAAAGAGAAGAAAAGCTCGATTCTGGTAACACTTCATATGAGTGTTCACAAATCTTATCTTCATATGACACTACGATGATCTGAAATGGATACATACCCTTGAATGCTGACAATTGCACGATCACTGTGTCAGATCACTCTTTTAAAATCGCGAACCATACTCCAAACCCGATTTACAGTGTATGAAATCGAACAATCGAGAAGAAAAGCACAGCACAGTCAGACAGCGACAGTGGGATACTCTACAGAGATCGACAGTCATGACAGAGTACTTCCAATCTACTAAAACGCGTGGACCCTTCTGGAGTTCAGGAACCTTGACGCATCGTGGCTAATCAACAGACTCGACAGCCATGACAAAGAAAAAAAACAAAAAACAATGAAAAGCAAAGAACGTTCTTACAAACAAAGAAACAAAACAACAAAAACTCTTTGTCTCTCGAACTTTCGGTTTAGGGACTATTCTTGAACTCTAAAGAGACCTCAGAATTATTACGCGATTCGGGATATCACACACACACACACACACACACGCACGCACGCACGCACGCACGCACGCACGCATGCACACACACACACACACACACACACACACACACACACACACACACACACGGGCCCATGCCCACACACCCATTCACACTCTCGTGTACACTCACCACACACATATTCCATGATAATAACGGCACAACCAATGTTAGGTTATTCACAGTCTGACCGGTGCTTAGGCTAAGGCATAGTTAAGACGTCTTCTAAGTCGCAGCCACGAGACCCTCTTCTTAATTCTCTCAGTTTAGTCATTAATTCATTTATCCATCAGCTTTATATCATGCGGAGTGTGGTCTCAAAACTTTTTGTTGTTGTTGTTGTCCCAACCTCTGTTCCATCTCAGAGGCAGTGCACCCACGCCGCTCATTCCGACACCCCCCGTCCACAGCCACAGCCCGGTCGGCCCCGCCGCAGCTCCGGCACCAGCAATCCACAGGGAGCAATCAATGTCAAGTCGTCAAGAGGCAACCCACCGGAGGAGACACTGCACTGCTGCCGAGTCACTGCGGTGGTGTTCAGTGGCACCTGTTCTGATCTAACATACGCAGGACACCACCTACTAAGCCCCCTACTGACGACAATAGTTGCTTAGTCGCGGAGCCGGCGTGAGTGAGCTCTCCCTCCGGAGGGCGCCACCAGATCTGTCCAACGACAGCCCCCGTGGACTCGCCGATACCGGTGACCCCGACGGAACCAAAGCAAAGCCACAGACGTCGGGAGGACATCGAAACTGAGGTCACCATGAGAGCAGGGTATGAAGGGCCAAAGAATTTGAGACATTTTTTTATGCTGATTGATGAGAATGAGGATGAAATGAGGATGATCAAGATGATGGTACGGATTTCCATTTCGCTCTAAGACTACATGACAGGGCTGTACTGTACACTTCCTTTCATAATATATCCCAGCGTCAACCAGGCCCGAGAGATATAGGCACCTGCAGTGTTGGTCAGGAAATTTGAGCAACACTCTCAGAAACGCATCCAGTAAGTGGATGAAACTCGACTGTGTGAACTGAAACCGCGACAGAGACATCCGGTAGAATAAACATGAAACCCGGGACATCCAAAAGCCAGCCCTCGCTCTGCACGTGACACACCAACCTCGGCAATACTCGGTCAGGTTCTGCACGTCCTGCTCGTGCGTCTGCCCCACGCGCTCTGCAGCTTGGCCTGCAGCTGCGCGTTCTCCTCCAGCAAGCTCTGCTGCTTGGTCATCAGCTGCGACCTGTCCTCCAGCAGCATCTTCTGATTGGTTTCCAGCAGGGACAGCCTGGCCTTCATCTCGTCCACGGCCACGGAAGCGGAGAAGACGGCGTGCTGGTCGTGCTGGCCGTGCTCTCTGTAGCAGAGGTCCGGCAGGCGTGCCGGCGGGATGGAGCAGGTGTAGTTTCCGCCGCGGACCGGTGCGGCCAGGGACAGGTAGAAGAAGCCGGACTCGTAGCCTGAGCTGGGCACGGACTGACCGCTTGGGGTCTGGACAAGGTCAGAAACATGGCAACTTCTCTGTGTCTGTCTGTCTGTTTATCTCTCTATCTCTGTCTCTCTCTCTCTCTCTCTCTCTCTCCCTCTGTCTCATTTCGTCCCCTCCCCCCCTCTCTCTCTCTCTCTCTCTCTCTCTCTCTCTCTCTCTCTCTCTCTCTCTCTCTCTCTCTCTCTCTCTCTCTCTCCCTGTCTGTCTCTCTGTGTGTCACTGCGTCTGTCTGTCTGGCTGTTTGGCTGGCTGTCTCTGTCTCGCTCTTCTTCTCTCTCTTCTCTCTCCTTCGCTCTCTGTCTCTGTCCGTCTGTCTGTCTGTCTGTCTCTCTCTCTCTCTGTCTGTCTGTCTCTCTCTCTCTCTCTCTCTCTCTCTCTCTCTGCCTATCTGTCCGCCCCGTCTCTCTGCCTCTCTCTCTCTCTCTGCCTGCCTATCTGTCCGCCCGTCTCTCTCTGTCCGCCCGTCTCTCTCTCTCTGTCTCTCTCTCTCTCTCCTCTCTCTCTCCTCTCTCTCTCTCTCTCTCTCTCTCTCTCTCTCTCTCTCTCTCTCCCCACTGTTACACCTTCTCTGCCACTTCACCGTATATTCCCTACACGCCGCTCATCCTCTGCCTGCCTGTCTCTCTGCCTGTCTGTCTGTCTCCCTCTCTCTCTCTCTCCCTATCCCCCTCTCTTCCACCCCCCCCCCCCCCCCCCCCCCCCTCCGCTGTTACAACCTTCTCTGCCACTTCACTGGTACTGTCCCCACTCCGCTCATTCTGTCTCCCTGTCTGTCATAGGCTGACCCCTTGGGGTCCGGACAAGGTCAGAGAAAAAGGCAACTTCTCTGTCTGTCTGTCTCTCTGTCTGTCTGTCTGTCTCCTTTTACATCTCTGTGCCCCTCCAATGACTTTACCCCTTCGCCGCTCATTCTCTGTCTGTCTATCTGTACGTTTGTCTCTGTCTCTGTCTCTCTCTTTTGCTCGCCATTTAACCTTCTTTCTTCCTTTTTTGAGTAGCAGTGTTCCACATACAATGGCATCTCTCTATCTCTCTCTCAGTGTGTGTGTGTGTGTGTGTGTGTGTGTGTGTGTGTGTGTGTGCGCGCGTGCGTGCGTGCGTGCGTGCGTGTGTGTATGTGCGTGTGTGTGTGTGTGTGTGTGTGTGTGTGTGTGTGTGTGTGTGTGTGTGTGTGTGTGTGTTTCCATGTGTGTTTCCGTGCGTGTGTGTGTGTGTGTATGTGTGTGTGTGTGTGTGTGTATGTGTGTGTGTGTGTGTGTGTGTGTGTGTGTGTGTGTGTGTGTGTGTTTCTCCCCAATCCCTCTTTCATTATGTGTGTGCGCCACACACACACACACACACATACATCTATAGATCTATGTATCTATGTCTCTATCTCCATCTGTCTACAATTTTACCTTTCTCTCTGTGTGTCTCTGTCTGTCTGTCTCTGTCTCTCTCTCTCTCTCTCTCTCTCTCTCTCTCTCTCTCTCTCTCTCTCTCTCTCTCTGAGACTCACGGTCCAGACGAGGTGGACAGGGGGAGGGCCGAGGAAGGTGAAGGAGCCACAGGTCAGCCGGAGGAACCACTGTTGGGAGGACTGGTCCCCCCACGCCCCGGGGTCCTGCTCCGCCCTCAGCTGTCCCTGCAGCATCAGGCCGTCTGTATGGACACACACACACACACACACACACACACACACACACACACACACACACACACACACATACACACACACACACATACACGCACACACACACATACACACACACACACACACACACACACACACACACACACACACACCGCCCACGGAGTTCAATGTTTACATTTTTCAAGCTTTTGCCTGTCAAAAGGCTTCCTCAGGAACACTGTACAATCAAATAGCTCCATTACAATTTAAGCACACAGGCGCGCGCACACACACACACACACACACACTCTCTCTCTCTCTCTCTCTCTCTCTCTCTCTCTTCTCTCTCTCTCTCTCTCTCCTCTCTCTCTGTCTCCCCCTCCCCCCTCCCCCCCCCCCACACACACAAGCTACAAGGAAGAGGGGAAAATACAGAGAGGAGAGAGAGAGAGAGAGAGAGAGAGAGAGAGAGAGAGAGAGAGAGAGAGAGAGAAAGAAAAGAGAAGAGAGAAAGGGTGAAAGTAAGGCAACTCAACACAACTCAACAACACAAACGATCCATCCTACACCTGCCAATCTACCCCAAACACTACATCACAACTCAACATGACTCAACAGACTGCAAATGACCCATCCTACACCTGCCAATCTACCCCAACACAAGATTACAACTCAACACAACTCAACAGACTCAAACAATCCAAGATACACCTGCCAATCTACCCAAACACAACATCACAACTCAGCAGACACAAACGATCCACCATACACCAGCCAAACTACCCCCACACGACATCACAACTCAACAGACTCAAAATGATCCACCATACACCAGCCAACCTACCCCAATACAACATCACAACTAAAACAAACTCAAACGATCCCCACCATACACCTGCCGGTCTAGCCCAACACTACATCACAGCTCAACACAACTCAACAGACTCAAATGATCCATCCCTACACGTGCCAATCTATCCCAACACTACATCACAACTCAACAGATTCAAAATGATCCATCCTACACCTGCCAACAGCCCCAACACTACATAACAACACAGCAAAACTCCACAAACTCAAACGATAAATTATAGACCAGCTAAGCTATCCCAACACAACATCACAACTCAGCAGACTCCAAATGATCCATCCTACACCTGCCAATCTACCCCAACACTAGATCAAAACTCAACACAACTCAACAGACTCAAACAATCCAACATACACCTGCCAATCTACCCCGACACAATCATCACAACTCAACGATCCACCACTCAAACGACCCCAACACGATCACAACTCAACAGACTCAAATGATCCATCCTACACGCCAATCTATCCCACACTACTCAACACAACTCAACAACTCAAATGATCCATCCTACACGTGCCAATCTGCCCCAACACTACATCACAACTCACTCAACACAGACTCAACAGACTCAAATGATCCATCCTGCACCTGCCAGTCTGCCCCAACACTACATCACAACTCTTGACAACTCAACAACTGCAAACAGACTCACCTGATTCACTTCTACACCTGCAGATCTACCCTAACACCATCATCACAACTCAACAGACTCAAACGATCCATCCTACACCTGCCAAACCTCCCTCACCTGCCACCTGCAGACGGACCGATTTCTGGAAAGATCGGAAGATCCCATCAGCGTCGGCCACACTGACCTCCACCGTGTAGTTCCCGGAATCGTCCTCAAAGAGATCCTCCAGGACCAGGCCGCCATTGCTGACGTATTGCACGCGCCCTGAGTACCCGGATGTGGGGACGAACTGCTGGCGAACGAGCGTGGCCATCATCGTGGAGGACAGTGAGCCATCGTGGATCCAGGTCACGCTCACCACGTTTTCCCCGCTCGTTACCTGTGAATGAGAACGCGGGGAGAGAGAGAGAGAGAGAGAGAGAGACAGAGAGAGAGAGAGAGAGAGAGAGAGAGAGACAGACAGACAGAGACAGACAGAGAGAGAGAGAGAGATGTTATAACACGTGTGTGTGTGTGTGTGTCTGCGCATGTGGCGTGCGCGTGCGCCTTTACGTGCACTTTATGTGGTCATTTCAGGAACGTACTCACCAACGCACTCTTACTCGCTCCCAAAACGAAGAATAAAATCAAAACAGTTCAAAGCATTTATGCTTAATTTAAACAAAGAGATGCAGAGAAACAGGCAGGCAAGAGGTTTAATAGGTGTGCTTTTCAATCGGAATCCCAAGGGGGAGGGGGAGGGGGGGGGGCGGGGAGAGAGACACAGAGAGAGAGAGAGAGAGAGATATTATGAAGCCAACATAGGAGACACACGAACCACAAAATCCGCTACAGATGAAGCTTCCACGTTGGATCTTACGCGTCTTGCAATGAAAGATTAATAGAATGAGCACACGTAAGATCTTTCTCTCCTTTTGTTTTCCCTTTCTCCTCCTCCCTTTAACCTACCACTCCTCCCCCTCCCCCCCTCCCGCTTCCCTCTCCCATCCATTCCCCTGCTCCTATCATTCTCCCCACTAGGGGCAAGTGAATAAGAAGTGTAGAGTGTTTTTAACTGCAAAAAAAACAAACAAACGTCAACAACGAACATTCCCATATTCGTTCTTGAAAGACTGCAAAAGGGAACAACCAGTCTTCTCCATCGCCTTTCCAGCCCCCCCCCCCCCCCCCCCCCCCCCCCCCCCCCCCTTTTTTTTTTTTTTAGTGGAAAATTGACGCACAATTCAAGGGCATCAACAACTGCAATAACAGCAACAATATCAACAACAACAGCAACGACAACGACAACTACTACAACAACACGTCAAAAGTCTGTGAAACCAGGACAAGAAAAGAAAAGAACTGAAGAGAACACATTCATACCTTGAAGCTCCACGGAAATGTCACCTTACTTCCTACGCATGCGTAGACATAGTCATCCGGTAAAATGTTCCACTGGAATCCACCGACGATACCTGTTGAGGAAGACTAAGTTAGAGGTGTTTATTGGATTATGACCATACCTACATACACACCTACCTACCCACCACCTACCAGCCTACCCCAAAAACCTCCCTACCTACAGACGAGAGACAGATAGACAGACGGATTATGAACATAGCTACATACATACCTACATACACGCCTACCTACCCACCACCTACCAGCCTACCCCCAGAACCTCCCTACCTACAGTCAGAGAGACAGATAGATAGAAAGAGATTTAGATAGATTGATAGACAAACAGACCAACGGATAGATAGATAGATAAATAGATAGACAGACAGATAGATAGATGGATGGATGGATAGATATTTAGATAGATAGAGTGATAGATAGGAGATAAATGGGCGGACAGACCGATAGACATACAGACAGAGCGACAGACAGATACACAGATAGATAGATAGACAGACAGACAGATAGATAGGTAAGTAGGCAGGCTACACACACACACACCGCACACACACACACACACACACACACACACACACACACACACCACACATATATATATATATATATATATATATATGTGAATATTTCTTGCAGTCATTGCAACACCTAGCTGCTCTGTAAGTTGCTGGAATTGTGCTCGGTTACTTATCCTTGGAATTTATTAGTTTATTATATATATATATATATATATATATATATATATATATATATATATATATATATATATATATACAGACAGACAGACATTGAAACAGAGAGAGAGAGAGAGAGAGACTGGTTACGCATACTTCCAAAGTGGCTTCAAAGCTGAATCAGTAACATCACTCGCATATCAATACATCCATATGTACATACAAATATATGTGTATGATGTATGTATATTTATGCCAGTTATGAATATATTACACAAAAATGCACAAAGTAAATATATGATACAAGTGAAGTCAACTCAAGTCAAGTCAAGAAACACTTTATTATCTCCAAAGAGAACTACATGGACGATCCATGCACTATAGTATAAGACTATTACAAAGCATTACACACAGGCGTGTATGTATGTGTGTGCGTGCGACGTGTGTGTGTGTGTGTGTGTGTGTGTGTGTGTGTGTGTGTGTGTGTGTGTGTGTGTGTGTGTGTGTGTGCGCGCGCGCGCGCTATGCGTATGTGTAAAAAAAAAAAAATGCTAGTCTGTATGGAATCCTCACATGTAGTAAAACTATATACATCGTGGCATAATTTCTTTTTTATCTGTCGCCTATCCCTTCGAGATTTAGGCGCTACGTTTGATAAGGTTTTTTGTGTGTGTGAACGTTATCACCCCCACCCCCCCCCGACCCCCCCCAAATCCCACCCCCTCCTTCGACATTCATACATATTCAGTTTTCGACAATATTTGCCTTAAACACGTCATCAGTTTTGTCATTTGTTTGTTTTTATTTGTTTGCCGTTTATCTCACGGGCTCGTTGTGAATTCCTCTACAACACATGGAACGGGAATTAAAGTAGGTGCAGGATTTGAAGAGTCTTTGGTTGTTAATACATGCGCGAAGAGAATGCACCACTGTATAGAGCGTCAAGTCATGGGAATGTACGTAAGTGCAGGATTTAAAGTATTTGGCTTTTCATACATGCGCGAAGAGAGTGGACCACTGTACGTAGCGTCATGTGGTCATGTGATGGACTTGAGATGCTCAGTCTGGAGGTAGATTTCTTCCAATGTGGATGTGCACCGTGGGAACGAACCCAGGACTACTGGATGCAAAAGACAACGCTTCGCCCACTAGGCACATGGAACCTTGCCTCTCTCAGTCATCAAAGACTGTATGTAAATTCCCACCACTACGCTCTCTAACCCTCCCCCCCCCCCCCCCCCCCCCCCCCCCCCCCCCCTCCACCTGTCCTTCCCCTCTGTCTCCTCACATCTCCACACAAATAGTTCAGATTCATTTTCAACCAGATTCAGACTCTGACTTCTCCCTGTTGAATGTCTACGCTTTTTGATACAAGGATGGGTGCAACGCTGATCTGTTGAGAATACTGACTACGCTCTTTAGAGGATAAAATTCAGTTTGTGTTAGAATACCCCTATTCTCAGCAGTCTTCGTGAAAAACAAAATGACAAACAAACAAACAAACAAACAAAACAACAACAACAACGACAACGACGTTTGCTGACAATAATCTTTATTTCGAGTAGGTTCACTAACTTAATGAAATAATGAAAGTTTCACACTTACTTTGGCATGATATTCCTACAAGCAGTTTAAACACGCGAAGATGATAGTTCAATATCCAATTATAAAATAATCACTTATACTTAATCGATTCTAAACTTCTTTATGGAATAAAAATTGTTGCCCCTTGCTCTATGGGACAATGGTGAGTGATGAAAGTGTCTGGAATCTGGAATCTGGCCACCTGTCTCTTCCTTCGCTTCCTTTTACGTCACTTACCCACACTGACGAATCCTGCCAGCAGTATCAGCATTGCTCCAGACCAGTCCATGGTTACACAAAGGACGCACTCTCAGGACGTTCAACAGGCTAACCAGGTGATCGATTCCACACACACGCACTCACAAAAAACGCAACTTCTGTTTGTCGTTTTCTTACAGTGGATCGCATGCGCCTTTTCTCGGTCAAACCAGCGACAAGTCTTCTTCATTCGGATTTTGTTCGTTGTCCGTGGAGAGGCTTGTATGGGTTCAGTCACTGTTGTGCCTGCCTACATTTTTTTCCTACAGCTCCTCCCTCCTCCCACCCTTTACTACGTTTCCGCTATCTTGTCACGTTTTTCCCTTTCGTTCTTTTTTTTTCTCTCCTATTTTACCACCCAAAAAAATTTTTTTTTAGAATTTCTCCTCCCTTTTTCCAACGGTATGAGCTCTGGTGAAATCAAAACAAAACAAACAAACAAAAAAACAAACAAAACAAAAAAACAACAAAAAACAACAAAAGACGAAATTCGGGAAAAGTGTTAAGAGAAAAAAAAAAAAAAACAGGAAAAATATAAAAGAAGAAAAGGAGCTGGGGGAAAATAGAGAAACAGAAGTAAGATAACGTATGAAAAAAAAACAGGAAAGTGACGGACCAAATAGTAGTGACAGCCCCACCCCGATTTCCACCCCCACCCCCAACCACCCCCCTTCTTCTAAGAAAAAACAAACAAACAAACAACAACAACAACAACAACACAAAAACCACTTCATCAGTGTCCCCTCCTCTTATATATACGTTTTCATCATCGCCACTATCATCATCATTATTGCCATTATTACCATTATTATCACGGTCATCATTACTATTTCAACTGCCATGATCCCCTCTTAACGGCCTCGTTTTTATCCAACAGCCATTTTGTGCCGAATATGAGAAGAGAGGTGGTTTCTCTTTCTTCGTTTTCACTGTCCCAATTCTTGTTTGTTTTGGCCTGAAGAAGACCAAACAAGTCGAAATGCATAGTGTTTTGTCCTGTAATCTGTTTGTCTGTGTCTGTGGAGGTAACTAACTCCCTTTTCTTTCCAGATAGTAGAAGATATGCTACAGTGGCAGGATAAGAAAAGGCAGGAAGGGATCAGGGGAACAGTGGACAACGTTTACCCTCCCTTCACTTCATTTTCAGTGTAAGGAGAATAAAAGCGATGAGCAGACAATGATCATCACAAAGAACTTTGAAGACAATAAGACAATGAAATGCACAGTCACACAAGTTGCATCGTTGAGAAGATGAAGGCAATGCTCATATGCATGAGGCAAGCGTCCACTTTGATCTACAAGTATGTTGAGACAAAGTATTTGCTTCATTTCATGAACTGTGAACAATTCAGCAGACATACAAACGTCTATTTCATCTAAACATATGTCTAGAGAAAGTACATTTGCTTCATTTGATAGAGTTTTATAGATTCAGCAGATATTTCCTGGTAGGGCTACTTTACAAATGAAAAGACCCTAAATCGAACATACTTTCAAGTTTCGTTTCGGAAGAATTTTTTTTTTTTTCGGAATCAAACACAAAATGGAATTCATCACCCACTCCACTCATGGTGAACACCTACATATTCTTTTTCTTCTCGGAAAAAGACACCTTTCATATTGTCGTCCTTCGTCCTTCTCAAGCTTATCATTACAACCACAAAAATTTGATATCCTCAACACAATCATAAACTGGTTTGAAAATTATGTGATAAAACTTTTTGTGTGATAAGCCTTTTTTCTTTTTTTTTTTTTGCTTTTCGTTTTTACCCCCTGTTGAGATGTTCCCGCGAAGATTGGATGAAAATAACATAAAAGAAAAAAAAAAATATTCTGCCGGACAAAATGGGCAAACATATTACAAGACAAAACACGACGCGTTTCGACTTCTTTGGTGTTCTTCAGGCAAGATGAACAAGGTTCAGGACAATGAAAACGAAGAATGATCAATCACTTATCTCCTCAAAATCAGATGCAAAATGAACTTTGGAAGAAGATGGTGGTATATATATATATATATATATATATATATATATATATATATATATTCGACGTTTATAAAAAGCTGTTTAATATATAAAACTTTGTAAACCCCGTAAACACACATTCATGATAACCAGAAAACAGTAGGAAAACGACTTGACTAACTGAACGTATCTGCGGCTTCCGTGGTCATATGAAGGTCAGTTTCCCACTTGAACCAATGGCAGACGAGCTCATGCTTTCAACAATGAACTGAAGTGTCAACTGTTATCAGCCCAGGATGCACTGCGACTCGTGCTGACTGTTGAACCGGAACCGGATGTGAACGGCGGGAAGATCATGGAAATGAAGGGTTGGAGTGAGGGGAAGGGGTGTGGAATAAGTGAGAGAGAGAGAGAGAGAGAGAGAGAGAGAGAGAGAGAGTTTGTGTGTGTGTGTGCGTGTGTGTGTGTGTGTGTGTGTGTGTGTGTGTGTTGCATCTTCCTTGCCCCCTTCCCCCCTGCTGCCTTACACCCACCGCAGCTCCTTATGCACAGCCACACACAGCATTGTCTTGTGGCAGTCTTGCTACTGGTAGTGCACAGGGAGCAATCAGTAGTCAAGTCGTCAAGAGGCAACCCACTAGAGGAGACACTGCAGCGCTTTCCAATAATTTCGGTGGTGTCCCATGATGTCTGCTCAGTCAGGCAGGTCATCGCTTGCTGTCCCGTCTTCTGACGACAATTCATTCCTTAATTGCAGTCTGAGCCAGTCTGAGTGAGCGTACCCCTGTAGAGGGCGCCACCTGTCCGTCTACTGACAGTTCCTGATAACATACCCATACTCATAATAATAATAATAATGTTAATTTTCATAGCGCCTATTCTCTAAAGATTAGGGCTCTAAGCGCTTTACATATAATATGATAAACACTCTCGTTTACACGACAGGCTGCTTACCTGGGTAGTGCCGTCAGAAGAGCTGCCTGCCGGCGCGTCATTCAGTCGTTTCCCGTGTCATCCGTTCAATATCATGCACTCAATTTCCTTATTTCCTTCATTCTTTCCCTTCTCACGCAGGATGCATGCTATGTGTAACGTGTCATCCATACCAACGGCCAAACTGGCCTTCTCTTCCGAAAGTTGGTGATGGGATTTACGTGTGCAAGATGTTGTGCGTGCGTTCATACACGGAACCTCGGTTTATAGTCTCATTCGAAGGACTGTATGGGGAATGGAGTCAGAACCAATGTTAACTCCGAGGGAATACCGAAATTCGAACCCGCAACCTGAGGATCACGAGTCTGGCGCTCTACAGACTGAGCTATTCCGACCACATACGATTTGACACGAAGTTGCCGAAGAAATAGACGAGGAGAGGAAATAAAAAGTCACTTCACCATGAGAGCATACACAGTGGGCCACAGAATTTAAGATTTTACACTCATCGATGAAGATGACGGTGACACAGACAATGCTATGGAGTTCCATTCTGAACTGAGACTAAATGACACGGCTGTGCTCTGTGCATCCTTTCATCATATATCCCAGCGTGAGCCAGGCCCCGTGAGATACAGTCACCTGCAGTGTTGGTATCAAAATTTGAGTATTACTCTCAGAAACATATCCTTTAAGTAGAAGAAGCTTGATCACGTGGTTGCAGATTTCACACCTTAGCCCGTAGGACATTCAGTTCTGTGAGAGAGCCTGTTTGGCCGTAAATCTCACCAATTAATGCCTATGACTGGAATCAAAACCCATGACTTTACAGTCGGCTAATTCGCGACGCGAACCACTACATTAGGTTGGCTGGTGTCATGATGACGAAGTTGATGTTGATGTTGATGTTGTTGATGATGATGATGATGATGATCATCATCATCATCATCATCATCATCATCATCGTCATCATCATCATCATCATCATCATGATAATCGTCATCATCATCATCATCATCATCATCATCATCATCTTACAGACCACTGAAATCTGTCTGCAGAATGATGTGTGAATATTTACATACAAAAACTGACCTACACGGGCGCGTTGTAAACGATTCATGTTGATGTATGAAATTCACCCTGACGTTAATACTGAATGGGGCTATACAATGATCGTTTGTATCTTCATGACATTTTCTGGTCAATTTTCCTCAGCTACTCTTCGCTGGCCGCTCGAACAAGCCGTTGGATGGCAATTTTCTTCCGTGGTGATGACAATATGACGGATATAGAAGCGGAAGGCCTCTGTTTAGTATGCTATGGGTGCACAGTCACAATCCGAAACCGACGTTTCTGTAAAGCCCGATTCCAACTAGATGCTATGCATGACTGAATTATCTGATACCGTATGCTTTCAGCAAAGGGTTTAATAGTTAAACATAAATACCCATTTTCATTTTAGGGTTGATTGAAGGGGGAGGGGGGGGGGGGGGGGGGGGGTAGGGCGAAGGAAGGGAAGGAAGGGGGGGAAAAGGAGGAAGTGAGGGTGAGCAATGGAGTTTGATTTTCTCCCGTGGTGGTGAGAATACCACGTGTTTGTAACAGTCTAAGTCAAATACCTTAGACGTTCTTCTATAGCCAGGCCAGGTATAGGTTGACTTATAAGACTTACACAGGAACGAAAGTCGACCCTGTGTAAGCGTGACTAACGATTTTTGTTCAGTAGACAGATTTTCATGGTTCCTACACGCTGTCAAACGATTGTGTTCTCTGGACACATTTTCATGGATCCTACACGCTGTCAAACGATTGTGTTCTCTGGACAGATTTCCGTGGTTCCTACACGCTGTTAATCGACGGTCTGATATTATTTTGCAATCTACCGTCTTCTTCTCACCCCCACATTGTTCACATTCTTACCCCAACCCCACCCCTTGGTTCACCCCACACACAGAGAAAGCCTCTTTTGCCTCTCTCCTCGTTCCAGATTTTTTTTTTTTTTTTTTTTTTTTTTTTTTACAAAGTCATTGTAACAGTGACTTAGAAAATTATTCACTTGCACTTGATTTCCCAGACTCATTTTTCCGTACAATTTTCATTCCATGTGATTTCATTATTTCAACAACAACAACAACAACAAAAATGAAAAGAAAAGAAAAAAAAAAGTAGGCCTACAGGTAGGTATCCATTTCAAAGCATCAAGTGTTAAAAGTTTTCATCCAATAGCATGTAATAATCACTGGTTGACATAATTTCCTTTGAGTTTACAATTTTCTCTCAAGTCAATCCACACTTTATGTGACGGTGATTGTAAATGACGACAGGAGTAAGCTAGGCTAACTCATGTACGTAAAAAGCCTAAATGACGTCATTTTCTTTTTCCAAAGAACAGAACTTTTTCGTTTGGTTTTTGTTCCACGCTGATCTACAGAGCGAAACTACGTTCGACAAAACTAAGGAAACCATCAGGTCTGTCTCTGGTTTTAGCATTTGAACGTGTGTTTTCATTAATTAACATTACGGAGAGAAGAATCCACTTTCTTGGGAGGGGCATGTACCTGGCAGGGAATGGATAGAAATCGTAGTAAATCATTTTCGTGCATGTCAGAGTTCTACAGTAATTGATCTAGTATAAAAATAAAGGCATTGTATCCATATAAACAGTAGATATATCATAGTGTGCTGATCTGACTGTCTCCCAGTCTATCAATCTGTCTGTCAATCTATCTTTCTACCTATCTATCTATCTGTATATCTACCTCGTCCCAATTTTTTTTTTTTCTTTTTTTTTTTGTAGATGCCAGAATCTCCAGCTTGATAAAGGCGGGCAGATAAAAGAAGAAGAAGAAGATCTATCTATCCATCTTCCTGTCGGTCAAACTGTCTGTCTGTATATCTGTGTGTCTGTTTGAAAAAAAGGTGGTCACGGGAATACTGACGTAGACTTTCTAGGTAGATTAACGACTGATCATCTTGTTAAATTCACAACTCAAATAAAGCAACAATTTGCAAGGCAGAAAAGTTATGTCGGTAACATTCTTTGATAGGCCTATAAAAAAAAAAAAAAAAAACCTTGCGATTACGTTTGCTTGCATTCATGTACATGTAATACTGACAGACTGAAAAATATCCGTGTAATAGATAATATGCATAACTTTTTTTGTTTCATATCAAATAGGTTTATGATGTAGAACAAGTAGCTCATATTCAAGCCCCAGGCAACATAACATGGGTGTAACGCAAGGATCAGTTTCACCTTCTGTTTTGTTTCACAAACTGTTCGTCGATCTTCCGAAAGATCCATGGGAAAGGCACTGTTTTAGATCAATTTGCTAACGATGTTTGTTTGTGGATGAGATCACGATGAAAAGCAGATCACCCGCCAGGATTTCGAACTAGACAAAGAAAGTGTTTTCAGCGTAAACTCGATAACATTCATAACTTCATGGCAGAGAAAATGGGCTTATTTTGTCATTTTTTTTTTTTTTTTTAAAGAGCGAACATCATGCTACTTAAATTCCAGATAAGATCCAGAAGTTTCCTGACTTCACAAATGATGGTACTCTCTCTCTCTCTCTCTCTCTCTCTCTCTCTCTCTCTCTCTCTCTCTCTCTCTCCCGTGCACACACACACACACACACACACACCACACACACACACACACACACACACACACACACACACACACACATACGTATGTATGTATGCATGTATGTATGTGCAGTACACACACACACACACACACACCCACACACACACACACAATATATATATATATATATGTGTGTGTGTGTGTGTGTTTGTGTGTGTGTGTGTGTGTGTGTGTGTGAAAATGCACGCATTCCGTTGAACTCGGGGATCTAGGGGTTCTGAAAGTGAAACAACAGCATTTTCATTTTCGGCGAACATCACAAAGACTGTTCGGCCGATTCTCCATCGAAATCAGTAGAATTTCATGCCTGCTACCCAAAATAACAATTTTCGCCCCGCTGGTTTGAGGAGGGGGGCGGGGGGTGTAGATACAGAAAAACCTTTACTCGTCCGGCTTTGATGTCGCCACGAAGAAAAACAGACTTCATCACAAAGATTCTGAACATCGACGCAAGCGTACTGATATTGCCACGAAGACAATGAACATTAACATCAGCGTGCTGACTTCATCACCACGAACTCATTGGACATGGACCCAACATGCTGACTTCAACCCAAATACACGGAAGATGTGCACAACCTCTGTTTCGGATAAGCGGAACAGTTGTGAGGGAAACACTTCGTTTCACAATAGGGT
The DNA here is from genome assembly GCA_016801955.1 of Conus betulinus. Lineage (NCBI taxonomy): Eukaryota > Metazoa > Mollusca > Gastropoda > Neogastropoda > Conidae > Conus > Conus betulinus. Next base: position 2,311 of record JADBJO010009600.1, on the reverse strand, counting down.
TTCACAATGAGCAAAGCTGAAGGTACGTGTATCTCTCGAACCAGATAGTACCAAGATATCGTTAAAAATGAAAAAGAAAAGGACCATGCCTACCTGCAGGCCTGAAAGCAAGCAAAACAAAGAGCTAGATAGATGGATAGATAGATAGATAAATAGTCCAGTCAGATAGATAGATAGATATAGATGATAGACAGATTATTAATTAGATAGGTATATGGATAGATACATTACCCACAGTGTGTGTCATTCGTGCAGAGCATAGCGTTAGCAGCAGTGTGTGTCATTCGTGCAGAGCATAGCGTTAGCAGCAGTGTGTGTCATTTCGTGCAGAGCATAGCGTTAGCAGCAGTCTGTGTCATTCGTGCAGAGCATAGCGTTAGCAGCAGTCTGTGTCATTCGTGCAGAGCATAGCGTTAGCAGCAGTCTGTGTCATTCGTGCAGAGCATAGCGTTAGCAGCAGTCTGTGTCATTTGTAAAGAGCATGGCGTTAGCAGCAGTCTGTGTCATTTGTAAAGAGCATGGCGTTAGCAGCAGTCTGTGTCATTTGTAAAGAGCATAGCGTTAGCAGCAGTCTGTGTCATTTGTAAGGAGCATAGCGTTAGCAGCAGTCTGTGTCATTCGTGCAGAGCATAGCGTTAGCGGCAGTCTGTGTCATTCGTGCAGAGCATAGCGTTAGCGGCAGTTGTGTCATTTGTAAAGAGCATGGCGTTAGCAGCAGTCTGTGTCATTTGTAAAGAGCATGGCGTTAGTTAGCAGCAGTCTGTGTCATTTGTAAAGAGCATAGCGTTAGCAGCAGTCTGTGTCATTCGTGCAGAGCATAGCGTTAGCGGCAGTCTGTGTCATTCGTGCAGAAGCATAGCGTTAGCGGCAGTTTGTGTCATTTGTAAAGAGCATGGCGTTAGCAGCAGTCTGTGTCATTTGTAAAGAGCATAGCGTTAGCAGCAGTCTGTGTCATTCGTGCAGAGCATAGCGTTAGCGGCAGTTTGTGTCATTTGTAAAGAGTATGGCGTTAGCAGCAGTCTGTGTCATTTGTAAAAGAGCATAGCGTTAGCAGCAGTCTATGTTATTGTGTAAAGAGCATAGCGTTTAGCAGCAGTCTGTATCATTTGTAAAGAGCATGGCGTTAGCAGCAGTCTGTGTCATTTGTAAAGAGCATGGCGTTAGGCAGCAGTCTGTGTCATTTGTAAAGAGCATAGCGTTAGCAGCAGTTTTTGTTGTTGTAAAGAGCATAGAGTTACCTGCAGTCCGTCGTTTGTAAAGAGCATAGCGTTACCAGTAGTCTGTGTCATTTGTAAAGAGCATGGCGTCACCGCAGTCTGTGTCATATGTAAAGAAACATAGCGTTACCAGTGCAGCAGTTTGTGTCTTTGTAAAAAGCATAGCATTACCAGCAGTCTGTCTTTTGTAAAGAGCATAGCGTTACCAGCAGTCTGTCGTTTGTAAAGAGCATAGAGTTAGAGCAGCTGTCCACTCCGCCCCTTCTGTTCATACTCGCTGCTTACCCCCCCCCACCCCCCCCCCCCCCCCCCCCCCCCCCCCCCGCACCGCACTTACCTTACTCTGCTCCCACTCCGACCATATACCACTCCGAAGATTTCGTTAGCTTGTTATCTGCACTAATGCTCGACAGTAAACCGATCAAATCTAAAGCAGTTTGCCGGTTCGGATGTTTCAGCTGTACTGAAAACTGAAAATGCGGTTTCACTCCACTTTTTTCTTTTCTCTTCTGCGTTCCTCTTGTGATTGCACCCTCTAGCTCTCTCAATCATCCAGTGGTCGCGACTTAACACACATTCGTTTTTTCCAAACAAAATAAGGAATAATATGATGATATTATCCATTCACTAGAGCCTGTGCAAATAATAATCTCTCTCTCTCTCTCTCTCTCTCTCTCTCTCTCAACTCTCGCTCTGCGCGGAAGTGCGTTTCAAGAGCAGGTAACCAGAACTCAGCAGCAAGCCTGCTGGGCTCTTCACAGAATGAAATGGCAATCGTTTACACTGGTCCTGTAGACCTCCATTTTTGGTGTAACCATGGAATGAGAACGTACAAAGTTGGAAGGGTAAGTGTTTCTTTTTTACTTGAAGAAGTTGTCTGTTTGTAGTTGAAGAATAGTGTTCTTTTTAGTTGGAAAAGTGTTCTTTTTTTTAGTTCAAAGTGTGCCTCTTTTTTCTTACAACTCCTTACCGCCTTAAGCGAAGGTCTGTCTGTTTAAACGACATGTCATTCAGGATGGTCCTTTGACGCTTTGTTTGAGATACGGAAGGTAGCAGGCCAGGTTTTATTATTTTCTTTTCTAATCGTGCAGGTC
>JADBJO010009599.1:72500-81783 GCA_016801955.1 Conus betulinus | reverse complement strand
AACCATGCGCGTCTTATCTCTCTCTCTTCTCTATCTTCTCTCTCTCTCTCTCGCTCGTCTCTCATCTATCACTCACACACACACACCCACACACACACACACCACACACCACACACACACACATACAAACAACAGGGAAGAGGTGTCGTGAGGCAGGTATCGTTCAAACCGAGGCGATGTGTGACATGGGATCAGAATTTCATACACGGTGGGCATGTGGGGCTATGGAGCACATCTACCAAGCACATGGTATGGAGCACATCTCCACGCTGTACCAGTTCTGAGTGGTAAGATGCACTAGGGACCCGAAAACAACAGGTCGTAGAGAAAACACGTCGGGGAAGCTGATTTGCTGTCACCTATCTGACTCTAACATGGTGACACCGTTAGGTGGTTGGCGTGGCCTGTTGTTTTGAGGAGGGGGGGGGGGGGGGGGGGGGGAAGATGGTGTGAGGGGGGAGATACGCGAGGGGAGGGAGGTGGGAGGTGGGGGTGGGAGCTCTTTGCCATTGCCGGACGAGGACAAGGGAAGGAGGGCGGAGCCTGACGAGAGTGAAGCGGGACTTGTATTCTACCAGAGTCTCAGAACCAAGCTGCCTTGTCAAGCGCAAAACTACCTTCTGTCGTTCTATAATCTTTCACCAGATGATGATGTCCCCCGCCGTTAGCTTTTTTGACCCCCCTACCTGTGTATTGCGCTTCGGACCCTAGCCTATAGACAAAAAAACTCCTATGTTTTTATCATTATCATATTGAAAGAATGTGCTTGCTGTGACTACAGATATGCTGCTGCTAATGCTGTTGCTGGAATTGCTGCTGCTGTTGCTGTTGCTGCTGATAATGAATGATATTGAACTCATCATTCATTCATCTCATCAATTCATCATCATCTCATCATTATGATGATCCTGAAAAGAAAAGAAAGAAGTAAAGTATTTGTAAATACAGCCCGGAAAATTTCTATCAGCGCTTCTTTTTTTGTCTTTCATTGTCTGAATCTGGGATTTTTTGTACAGAGGCTCAGACTGAACATCACTCTAATATGTGGCATTCGTTTAGTTTGAATGGTGGGGAGTCACATTATTCTTTTATGTAGAATCTGCTCCCATTTGACGACGGTCCGCCCCCCTTCAGTGCGCAAGGATACAAAACAAATTGGACATCTATCGTGGAAAATAAGAGAACACTACTTTGAAAAATTGGATCATGCTACTAGCTTGAATTGGCAGTAGATGCTCTAGGTGGTGTGTTTTGTTTATACGTATGGAGGCTGCTGAACATCTGGAAAAAAAAGCGCGACAGTGGAACACACACACACACACACACACACAACACACACACACACACACACCACACACACACACAAACCAAGAATTGGTTCGATGGGGAATGCGTCGATACAGGGACAGTTTGGAAAGCATGAATAAAACTGTGTCGCTCTTCACAGGATGATGACCACTTCACGTGTTGCACTCGAAGATGAAAACGTAAGATATAACACTAAGATTCAATGGGGAAAATAGTTTAAAAATGTATTCAGTCAGCTTATGTCTGGCATTGGTGATCAGAATACTTTTCGAATGCTGTACACAACACTCTACCTAGGAAGACCTCTGCAAATAATCAGATATCCATGGGTCAATGGTTTATATACTTTAAAAACTTGCTGGAAAAGCACAATCTTTATGCAAACGATTAACTTGCAGATTTGAAAAGAGATTATGATCAGTGTTTATATAGGCCTATTTCTGCTGATGAAATGCTCCTTGTTACTAGGAAATTAAAGTTAAGAAGAAAGCTGCTGGCCCTGATGGAATAATTAATAAAACGTTGAAATGTTCTGTTATAGAAATTGCTCCATTTTTGCTGAGTGCTTAATTTTTTTTTATGTAGCATCTATCTTTATGGCTGGATGAGTCAATCATCTTAGCCTTATACAAGAAAAGAGACAGCATTATTCCAGACAATTGCGGAAATATCACTCTTTGTAATGTTACAATTATTAATAACAGGTTGCTGGCGTAGGCTGAGGGAGTGTAATCTTTACATGGCACTAGCAAGCAGGTTGTAAGCAAGGGTATTCCACTATTGATAATTTATTATACTTATGTTTTGTGCTTGCAAACAGTTTAACTATAATGGAAAAACTGAATGTTGCCTTTATTGATTCTGAGAAAACATTTGATTCTTGAACTAAAATGTATTGGAGCCTTTATCAGTTAAAATATTGGCATTTGAAGGAAACGTTTTTTTTCTGTATTAAAAGCATGTTCAAGTGTGTTCAGGAAAAAGTAAAAATGTTGAGCAAAACGGACTGTACATTCATTGTTCGGCAGGTGTAAAGCAAGGTGATGTTCATAATTCTGTTTTATTGTTTTATTCATTGATGAGTTAGCGATTATTGGGAAAACATGGTATATGTTTTTTTGTTGATCTTCAGAAGCAGCTTACTATCTTGCATAAAGCAACATTATCTCTCGGGCTTAAAATTACAATGGACAAAAGTAATATCAAAGTAATTAGAAACGATAGTTGTTTTAAGTAATAGGCAAAAATGGCTTTACGTGGAAAGGTGCCCTTTGTCAATGCTTATAAGTATTTAGGAATTCATTTTTCAACTACTCCGAATAACAATGCTACCTTTATGACCTTGTTAGTAAAGCCACACGTGCATTTTTTTTTTATACATGCTGAGAAAATTGAATGTAATTAATATATTTCAAACAGAACTATTCTCCAAGTTGTATGAAGGACAGTTACAGCCTATAGTTTGGTATGGTTCTGAAATATTGGGTCTGGATAAAGGAGCTGCACACTGCAAGAAAAAAAAAAGCATTCGTTGGCTCCAAAGAAATTCCTGAGTAGGAGACATGCGCCGTTAGATTGATAGATACTCCTGGCGCATTCTTAGCCTCTGTAACGTAAGATGCGCGAACAATGGAGAAATAACGACAGGAGAAAGACAAAATCATGCACAATAGTGGAGAAGACAACAAACACGTACACGGAATGTGATTCTCAGTTAAGGAAAAAAAAACCAGGAACGCATTATTAAGATGGTACCCAGTGTGTAGCAGGATCCTTCTCTGTGAGAAAAAAAAAAAACAAAAACAAAAAAAAACGATCGACCTGTACAGTAGTGCAAATATAAAATCCCGCATGATAATAACCGATGGGTTTATCATTGATCGACCATTACAGTAGTGCAAATATAATACTCCCGCATGATAATAATTGAATGGGTTTACCATTGAACTCGTGAGACACCCTCCTCCAGTTCGATACCGAGAGGGGTTTTTGTACCGCAGGGGTTTAGTCTCCATCCCTGTCGCTGTGGACGGGAAGCCTAGCGATCACCGTTCCACGACCGTCGCCTAAAGGGTGTGTAAACCAATCAAGTCCGTGTCAATTTATCGTCTGATCCCTCAGGTTCCCTTACCACGGACGGTGTGTCGGCTGCCCGGCTAAATGTGGCGGCGTCAGTGATGGACGCTCGTCGGCGGCTCTTGGCGTTCAAGGCACTGGGCTGGTCGCCGGGATGGACAGTTTGGTGAATCATTAACCGAGCGGCCCGTCACTGACAAATTACACCGACAGCACTTCTCTCTCTCTCTCTCTCTCTCTCTCTCTCTCTCTCTCTCTCTCTCTCTCTCTCTCTCTCTCTCTCTCTCTCTCTCTGCGTGCACGTGCATGTGTGTAGAATATGTGTGTGTGTGTGTGTATGTGTGAGAGACAGAAGTGGAGAGACAGAGAGAGAGAGAGAGAGAGAGAGAGAGAGAAATGTGTGGGGGTGTGGGGGTGTATACTTGTGGTTGGGTCTCTCTCTCTGTCTCTCAGTCCCAGTTTGTGAGTTGATATGCGTATGTGCATGCATGCGTGCACGCGCGCATGTGTGTGAGTGAGTCTCTCTCTCTCTCTCTCTCTCTCTCTCTCTCTCTCTCTCTCTCTCTCTCTCTCTCTCTCTCTCTCTCTCTCTCTCTCTCTCTCTCTCTCTACCATTTCCTCATCTATTTTAGTAACACATTGGCTTGCGTACATGTATTCAGTTCAAGAACAACGTCGGCAGTCTTTTCAGTCCAAAGTCCGAACCAGAACAAAGCAAAGCGTGGTGGGTGCATTTCAAAGTGTTTGGATGCACGCATCTTTCATGGGAACTCTAAACATTAATCGGTAGACGCTATGAGGGTTATAACATCAGAGACATATTCACTCTCATAGACGCATCCATTTAGAGTATGAAACTCGTCTGTGTGATCCCTGTCTTCCCAACTGAGCCCGTAGCAAAACTCCAGTCTGGATAGGAGCCAGTGAGGGCAGAAAAAATCCCACATGGCTCTGACGGGAATCGATCCCACGACATCCCTCCCAGCAGGGAGTCCGCGATGCTAACCACTTCGCCACAGCGGCTGGTTCGATGGGTTGGTTTAGTCTATTTATTTGTCAGCTAGCTTATGCAAAAAACTGTTCATCCGATCGGAATCAAACCTGATTAACAGATGGATTGTGGACATGCAGGCAAAACCCGTAAAATGTTGGTACGGATTCACATCAAACGGCAGATCCGGGATCCGTTCAAGGATAATATTACCCATGTCCCCCCCCCCCCCCCCCCCCATGGAACATGGAAGAAAAAGATACATCCAAAGGTGCTAGTGGCACCTAGAAAAGTACTGTCCTCAACTGCCGAACTACACAGCAGGGGTCAATCGTGCACCCCCTCGAAAGCCCTGGAAAGCCTCCCCTTTCCTTTGAATATAAACACTGTGAAGTCGCTGTTCACGAATTGATGATAACCATCTATCAAGCACTTTCATAGAATCTTGAAAATTTCTAACGATACAAACGCTGCGTTTTGTATGTACAAAATCAAATTAAAAAGAAAAGCACATTAAAAGGAAATCTCTCTCTCTCTCTCTCTCTCTCTCTCTCTCTCTCTCTCTCTCTCTCTCTCACACACACACACACACACACACACACACACACACACACACACACACACACACACACACACGCACACACACACAGTCCACAGACACTCTTCTCCTGGGAGATGATAATCTTCCGTGATCCAGCTGACCTTTGTGGAGGTCTGCGTTCTCTCGTGTGCCCTTTTTAGGTTAGAGTGTGAGAATGTCAACGCGATGGTGACACTTTTATAAAATCAGAATTGAAAGCATATTAGAACAAGCACGAAAGAAAAAGAAAGAAAGATAGATAGATAGATAGATAGATGGATAGATAGGATAGATAGATAGATTGATAGATAGATAGATAGATAGATAGATAGGTAGGTAGATAGGCAGGTAGGTAAAAAGACAGACTGAAAGACTAAAAGACAAAGAGACATACAGGCAGAAGACAGGCAGAAAGAAAGAAAGAAAGACAGGCAGAAAGAAAGAAAGAAAGAAAGAAAGAAAGAAAGAAAGAAAGAAGAAAGAAAGAAAGAAAGAAAGAAAAAAGAAAGAAAGAAAAAGAAAGATGAGAATCCCGGCACAATAGTAATATCCATCCATCCATCCATCTGTCCATCTATCTATTTATCTATCTATCTATGATAGTCCCAAGCGCTAAGAAAAGAATACCTAAATGAATGGATCAATGAACTAGTGGCAAACTTGTTGTGTATATGTTTTTCTTTCGTTAGGCATCTCGCCGCCCGCCCAACTGTGCCCCAGTCTCTCTCAGGCGGGGGAGCAGGATCAACATCGCTTGATTGACCAAGCAAGCCTGCGCCAGCCACTCACGTCACTGTAAATTTACCGTGGGATTTACCCACCAGCCAGCACGATCCCCACTGCTGGATCAGTAAAATGGGAAGGGTGGATCATTGTTGGCCCATCCTGTTGCGCAGAGTTATCGCCCGTGTCGTTTGCGCCGCCATTTTTTTTTAACTTCTCGTCTCTTGTATAGTTTAATGTTTGTCGGTTTTTTCCCCCCCCTGTGAAATGGTTTCCTTATGGCGATGTTGATTTTTCTGTCATGTATTGCTTATTTATTTTTTGACTTGCTGAAAGTTCTCGAACAGTACACCTTTTTGAAATCAGAGGGATAACACTGATTTTGCTTGGGTTCCCAGCCATGTGGGCATTCGAGGCAACGAGGTGGTTGATCAACTTGCCAAGAGTGCCACAAAGGAGAAGTGGAGCAGGTTGTCTATCCCTCACACTGATATGAAACGCAAAACACAGGTTTATGTCAAGAAACTCTGGCAAGAGGAATGGAACTCGCAGATGGATTACAAATTGTATATAAAATCCGTCCAAACCTGAAAGAGCTTTTACCATGTTCCCAAGTTGGCCGTGAAGCCGAAACGGTCTTGTTCCATCTGCATACAGGCCACGCGTTTTACATCCATTCTTATCTTTTATAAGGTGAAGAAGCTCCGTGGTGCATTGCATATGTCATGTTTCACTCATAGTGAAACATATTCTTTTAGAGTGCTGGGACTAGCACGACGTGAGACATAAGCCTTTACAGCAGATTCCATAAAACAATGTTCAGATATGTCCCACCGGACGTGATCTTTGAAATTTCTGAAAGAGATTAACATTTACATCTGATCTAAGATTTTACGGAGGAAAGATTTTTTTAACGAAGTTTCTGGTGCGTTTTTAGGTGTATTTTTAAAGAGATGAGTAAATGTTTGTTTTTTTTTTTTTTTACTTGTGAGTGCTTTTAACGTGGTGACAGCCCTGATATGGCCATTTGCGGTCAGCTGGGCTCTAAGCAAAACTACCTCACCTTACCTTAATTACCTTCTTTGACTTTTGTCTCATGAACAGTCCCATCCCCACCGTGCTTTCTCCGTGACAAAGGGCCTTGTAACCTTGCCTCATTAATAAATCATTCACTCATTCATTCCCCCGTTGTCAAAAGGTTCGACTGAAATGGAAAGTTCAATGCAGTGTGCATTCCTCACGTGAATGATTCCCTGTCTGCCAAGGAAGTTATGTTTTCACCCACGTCTGTCTGCTTGCTTGTTTGGCTGTCCACAGGATCACACGGAATTTATCAAACCATTTAGAACCTCATTCGATCACAAGGTTGGGAGTGTCATGTCCAAAGGACGAATCCACTTCACTTTGGTGTGGATCCAGATCAAACAGCAGGTTTTCAAACATTTTTCAAGAAAAGAAAAATGCGGAACAAGTTTCGACGAATTATGGATGGAAACCATTAAATTTGCCGCGGAGTCTTGGCAGAATTGCACAAAAAACTGCTGAACCACGTTGAAACAAAACTTCGTCCACACATGGAATGTGTCATACCACAAAGACAAATCCACCGAGTACTGGAGTGAGCCCAGATCAAACACCAGTACCGTTCAGCAAGAATATTACAAGACTTGTTGCAATGAAGTTATCCCCCAACACACACACACACACACACACACACACACACACACACACACACACACACACACACACTGCTATACCAACAATGACAAAACGTGGTAGAAAAATTGGAACTAGCCACATGATGATCTCATAAACAAATGCGTGCCGTGGAACCGTAGTGACAGTCTCAATTAAAAGGTGGATTCCTCGTGTGATCTTGAAGATCATTTCAAAATTTTCAAACTGAACATGAATACAAGAAGTAACTGTCACGAATTGATAATTATCTACCGAATAATATATTGTTAATAGATGATCAAAACTTCCTAGTGATAGAACTCAGTCAGGCTGGGGATACACTGTGGAGCAAGATGGCCGAACTATCCAGAAAGACAATGGTGCACACGGTTTAACCACTTAGAGTCTAACAATAGAGACGACGCACGCAGTGACATCACTCCACTAGCTCTCATCCACAGACAATCGTAGAATTCAGCAGGCCATGATACTGACTGACTCCACGAACCTGCTTCAAAATGTGGGACAGCAGAATGGGAAGCCCTGCTTGGCATGAAGTAGTGTACAGCCTTTCAACAACTGTTTACTGAAGGCTCACATTGTTCAGTTCTTTTACAACCGTTGTACACAGACAGATTTTTTTTTCAAGTTTTTTAACTTTCGGGACAGTACGTTCGTTCCAGACGGAAGTCTTGTGACCAGGTCGGTGACCGCCATTTTCGGTACCGGTCCTTCAGTCCATCGGCAGTCTTACGAAACTCTGGTCATGACCATAGAGGGTTACGACGATAGAGGGTGAAGAGGTTCAAATGCTGAACGACAATCTCATGGCTTAATGATGGTGAATATAATTTGATATTAGAGACCCACCATTTCCAGGACATAATAGTATTAAAGATGTTGAATGACAATCTCATGGCTTAATGATGGTGACGGTAATTTGATATTAGAGACCCACCATTTCCAGGACATAATAGTATTAAAGATGTTGAATGACAATCTCATGGCTTCATGATGGTGAATATAATTTGATATTAGAGACCCACCCATTTCCAGGACATAATAGTATTAAAGATGTTGAATGACAATCTCATGGCTTAATGATTGTGAGAGTAATGAAATATTTTTTTAGAGAGCCACCATTTCCAGGACATAATACTATCAAAAGTAGGGTCCGCGCATCTCTTTCCGCCATCGTAATCTCCGCTGAACCGAATCTGGTACCCAGATGGTGCTGGATGCACAGACTGGGTCTCTGCAACCGAAATGATCAACTGAGGCTTAACCACATGATCCACGAAGTTTGAGGACATTTTTTAAGGCTTATTTCTTTTTGGTCCATTTCTTTTTGAGACGCAGTCGAATGTTTCGTTTAAAAAATACTTCACATCATAAAACTACACGACTAAAACTTTCAGACACTACGGCGCAAAGTTCTTCGCAGACGGAGATTTATAGGCAATATCCGTGCCCCATAACAATCAAACGTTGAAGTTTTAAACAATTTTAACAACTCAGAGGTATCCACAAACTATCGTGAAAAATCGTAAAGACGCACGTTATCATCCACAAGAATCCAAGAGGACAGCCATTTTGATATACGGCACCTTATCATTCCCAGTCGCCCAATCTCGTCATATACGGAATGGCCTTAACCCGAAGTCTACAATCCGAGACTGTTCTTTCGTGCATGCCAAAAGCAATCCAATTTACAGTCAGTCCATCTTCTGACCCCCAGGTCCCCGACACCACTGACACTGTGTGGGCTGCCCAGCAATTGTAGCTGCCATGAGGGGAAAACTGTCGGCTGCTCCGGAAGCACAGAGTTATTGGTCTTGTCATTTTCTCGGACAGTTTAGCGATATCACTGAGGCGACGATGCTCCGGTAAATCGGGCTACCAGGAGAGCTGGCTGCTTCCAGTCTACT
>JADBJO010009599.1:50000-67500 GCA_016801955.1 Conus betulinus | reverse complement strand
ATTGTCTCAGCAATTCTCCGGCGGCAATTTCAGCTTCCTTGTTCAAGTTGTGACTGAGCAGTGACTAAATTTCTATAAAACCCCTAACCTAACCTTCCCAACCCCCTATTCCGATCTTATGAACGTTATTTTGATCGCTGGATCCTACCTGCCATCCAGGCTTGCGCCATCTCTTGCAGGTTTGCGGACAGCAATACATCCAATAAGCCCAGTATTTGTGTTCACGGACATACATATATATTTTTTTTTCAGAATTCCACCAAAAAAAAACGTAAAAAAAGCGGTATTTCGCGGTGTTAAAAGAGTGAAGAATAAAATAATGGACCCTCTCTTTGATTTGCAACTGCAAAAAAAATAAATAAGTAAATAAATAATAATAATAATAATAATAATGTTCCTTCCGTCCGCTACGCCCTGTCTTTCCGCCGAGGAAACTTGATGACAAAGAGACACATAAACAAATAAACGTAGAGGGAAAGACGGGTGAGCACGTGACCTCTTTAGCAGGGGTAAGATGGATATAATAATGAAAATATACAGGCGCCTCATCTCGAAGCGCGTTCTATTGACGTTCAAATCTCCATTCACTTTCATTCGAATGACACACACACACACGCGCGCACGCGCGCACGCACGCACGCACGCACACACACACACACACACACACACACACACACACACACACACACACACACACACACAAAACTCATTACAAATCTCCCCTCCCAGCTTACATTCTCCACCGAATCTCACATCACCATCAACCGCTACACACAACACAACACAGCACACACACACACACACACACACACACACACACACACACACACACACACACACACACACACACACACACACACACACACACACACACACACACACACACACACACACACACACACACACACACACACACACACACAGAACTCATTACAAATCCCCCCTCCCAGTTTACATTCTCCACCGAATCTCACATCACCATCACCGCAACTCACAACACACACACACACACACACACACACACACACGCGCGCGCGCGCGCGCGTATTTACAAATACACGCTCGCGCGTGCGTGTGCACACACACACACATATACACACGCGCGCGCGCGCGCGTATACACCACATCGGTAGAAACAACTACCACAAATATTCTCTTAATCAAGGAGTAAACATACAAACGACGATTCGTTCACATTTCACCGAATTAAATAATTTTCACATGTCATCCCGATAAGGGATTTGTCTACATGTTACCCCCAAGAAAAGATTCGTTCACATGTCATATTCACCCCCCACCCCTAAAGATTTGCTTATTTGCTACTCGATACATGATTCATTCACATATTAACGTGATCAAGATTTGTTTTGCCATGTTGCCACAACAAATAATTCGTTCACATGTAACCCCAATAAAAGAAAAAAAGTCTACGTGTTGTCCCAGTAACGGATTCATTTAAATGCCACTTGAATTAAGGTTTCGTGTCAGTCTCAAAAGGATTCGTTTATTATGTAACCCTAAAAAGGATTCGTTCTAACGTCATCCCCAAAAATGATTCGCTTACTTACTATCCCAGTAAGAAATTCGTTCACATGCTACCCCAGTGAAGACTGAATTCACATGACGCCCAGATAAAGGAAGTGTTCACTTGTTATCTTCTTGAAGAAAAACAATTCGCTCACATGCTACCGGAATATAAAGAACTGGTTCACATGTCACCCCTGTAAATAAATCGTCCACGTTCTATATTTCAATAAGGATGAACTCACTTACTTACTAACTTATGAAGTGAACATTTTATTCATACGCTACCCACATGAAGGTTTTGTTCGCATTTCACTTAGTAAAGGCTGCGTTCACATGTTAGTCCCCCAAAAGAAATCGTTCAAATACAACCCCAGTAAATAGCTTGCTTACGTATTACCCCAATGAAAGTTTCGTTCTCATGTGTACTCATAAATGATTCGTTCACATCTTATCGCTGTGCACGTTTCCGTCCCATTTTATCCCAACAAAGGTTTCGTCCACATGTTTGACTTCCGACTGTGGGGAAAGGCTCTATGGCGGTGGGCCACTGACTGCAGGGGAAGTCCTGTTGACAGCAGGAAAGACTGTCAACCGTCCTCCTCTTCAGAGGGCACGTAAGACCTCATGTGACGAAAACTTGGCCGTGTCTGGAGTTGTGCTGTTCTGACAGCGGAACAGCAACGAGTGAGCTTGTCGGATGCACACGGCAGTTGCTTGACAGTGGAGTGGCGTCTTTCGCCGGTGGGCTCTGCAGTCAAGACACGTGGATGGTTCACCCCATGGAGACGCTCCCGTGGAGGTTCTGTCGTGTTACGTCCTGTGGCCAATATGCAGTTGCATCTGCCAGGGAGCAATCATGTCCACTGACGTCATAAGAAATGCCAAGCGCGTGCCTGCACTCTGTGTGAACACAGTGCAGGCTTCCAAGAGTGGTACAGGATTGCTCCCAGCTGGCCGACTCGGCAGTTGAGGACAGTACTTCTCTTGGTCCCACTCGCACTTTCGGGAGAATCTTTTCTTTTCTTCCTTCACGTTCTGCCCCAACAAAGATTTCGTTTACCTGTTATCCCAGTAAAGATTTCGTTCTCATGCTTTCCCAATAATGGAAAAAAAAAAACAAAAAAAAAAAAAAAAAAAAAACGTTTCGTCACATGCCATTCAAATGAAAGTTTTGTTCGCACCACACCCCAATAGATGATTCGTTTACATCCTACTCCACATGCTAACCGCCCCCTCCCCCCCCCCCTCCCCATACACACACACACACACTCTAGCACATATCTCGCCCCTAGCCTTCCCCAACATTTTCATTCATCTTCGTTCACCTATTACTCTTCGTTCACATTCTAGGTCAGGAGAGGATTCGATTACATATTACTTCATGGAGAGTTTTTACCGATGAAAAGCGCTTGTACATTAAAAAGGAAAAGGAAGCTCTCTGACACTGGGATCGATCGATTCGCCCAGTCTGGTCAACTTGAAGACGATTGGTAAACTGTCAGGAGCTCAGATTATCATCTCTCGGTCAACCCCCTCATCCCTCATCCCCTACTCTCCCACCCCACCCCACCCCTCCCGCGCCCTTCCCCTCATCTCACCCTGTACCCCCCCCCCCCCCCCAATCTCCACTCACTCATCCATCTGGCACTCCACTCCACCGCCCAACACTGCATGCAGCGGGTTAATACCATGCTGGCTGGGTGCACCGTTGTCAGTGCCAGAGGCTGGCTTGTCGGCTTGAGGGCCGATGACCTTGTTTACCAAAGCGGCAATGACAATCACTTCCCGCGAGCGACAAAAGCAAGCGACTGTAATAGCCCGTGTCCTGGGTAGAGGTGTGTGGGGTAGGGGGAGGGGGGGGGGTGGTGGGGAAGGGGGAGGAGGGAGTAGGGCAAAGAGGCCGAGGGAGTGAGAAGAGATTTGGACAGGAAGGGAGGGGTGGGAGGGGGTAAAGGCTTGGGAGGCCAAGAGAGAGAGAGAGAGAGAGAGAGAGAGAGAGAGAGAGAGAGAGAGAGAGTGCAAAGTTGTTTGTCCCTGTCTTGAAGACAACTATCCTCAGGGTCGACCGGTGTCGTATGCAAGCCATGTCGCTAGTGAGATCATGTTTCAGCGACAGTATTTCACGAGAAAAGAAATGTTGACTCTTGGGGTATGTTGGGACTACGTTCCACGTCAACTTCAGTTGTTTTTTTTTTTAATTGCCCAGCTGACCGCAAGCGTGTGGAGAGAGGGGGGGGGGGGGGGGGAAGGGATGGAGGGGAAGGGTGTGGCAGGTGGAGGGGGGGGGGTGTGGAAGGCACGTCAGGGCTGTCACGTTAGTAAAATTCGATATTCATAAGTGTACAAAACGTTCGATATTCATAAGTGTACAAAATGTTCTGACAACATTCTTGTCGATTTTCGGAATTTCCGGCGAGTCACTTACTTTCAATGCTCTATCCCTTCACGACCATTCTTCCTACCTTTATTCACACATACAGAAAATCGTTTAGCGTATACTGATATTGAGGCGATTACGCTGATGATGATGACGATGACGACGATGATGATGATGATGATGATGATGATGACGATGATGATGACGACGGTGTTGTCACTGTTGTTTTCATCATTTATGTTGACGCATTTGTTATTGTTGTTCTTTTTGCAGTTGTATGTCTGGTTTTGCTTAAGTTTTATTAACTATTGGATTATGCCTCTCTTCTTCCCTTACGCTTTTCTCACGAGCTCGCATACAAGGACACATGTAATGTAGTTCCACAGAGAGAGAGAGAGAGAGAGAGAGAGAGAGAGAGAGAGAGAGAGAGAGAGAGAGAGAGAGAGAGAGAGTAGTCACAAAAGACTACGTTGATATAGCCACGTAACAAGATCCAATGGCCTTGTTAAAATAATCCCACCGGAAACTAATGAAGGAAAGAGGCTGAAGAGAAAAAAGAAAAAAAAACCGTGGGACCGACAAGATTGTATACTGGACAGGAAAACCTCTTTATAGAGAGGCTGGCACCTTATTGACACTTTACTGAGATAAGGGTTTAGAAGATTATGATTGTCATTATTATTGTGTTATTTTAGAAGATTATGATTGTCATTATTATTGTGTTATTATCACTGTTATAGATATGATTACCATTAGTATCGTCATCATCATAATCATCATCATCGTCATCATTATCGTCGTCGTCATCATAATCATTATTATCCTGATGGTGGTGGTGGGTGGTGGTGGTTATGAATACTAACATACTCATTTCACTTCTGTAGGAAATAATTTCCGAAGTCCAAGTGATAATGGCACTAAAGAAATCTCCAGACAATTACAAAGAAGAAGAAGAAGAAGGAGGAGGAGGAGGAGGAGGAGGAGGAGGAGGAGGAGGAGGAGGAGGAGGAGAACAGCAGCAGCAGCAGCAACAACAACAACAACAACAACAACAAGAACAACAACAACAACAACAGCAGCAGCAACAAGACAAGAACGGGGACGGGGAGGAGAACCAGACGGAGCTGAAGCTGTAATAGCACCTGAAGACGATTCCCTGGAGTTAACATTATGTTTACATAGGGCGAATCTTAGCGCGATTCAACTTGCGTGGGTATAGTTGTGTTCTTTGGTATAACATTATTTGCCATCATTTCAGTCAAGCAGTCTGAAGGATTGAATGAATGCCTCAATCAAGGCAAGTTATGAAAGCTGACAGAACGAAAGAGAGGTAGGCCTTTCGAACCACGCTCTGTGGGGGGGGGGGGGGGGGGGGGTCTGCTATGACACAGTCCAAGATCTAAGAACAATCCCTCTGTTGGCCTCGTTCGCTTGAAAGCTCCGAATTCGCGCTGTAGAATGCGACAGCATCAGGTACGATGTCGAAGATGTAATGAACATTATTGACCTCGGGAAAATACAAGTGCAGATCCGCTAATTCCGTTTGAGAAAGATGTTCTGAACAAAAGCAAAGCGTAAAAAAAGCCACAAAACAAACAAACAGAAAAAAAAAAACAGACCAGAGCAACGAAGCAGAAAAAAGCTAAAAGAAGGTAGCATAAGGACCCAGCTGTACAGGCTGGAGATAAGTTGCAATGTTGTTTATAGCCTAGCCGACCGCAAAGGGCCACAAGGCAATCCTTCAAAATTCCAGACAGAATGACCAGAAGGGGGGATACATAGATATGAACTGTTTAGGACTAATCAACGAACATACCCAGGTTAATATTGACTACCTCCAAAGTCAGAACTAAAGAAAGGAACATAAAAAAGCGATGTTCTGCTCCAGACTGTGGGCTGATGAACCCCCGCACCTTTGATGACTCGGAGGATTGATCTCCCCATGCCACGCCCTCCCTGACGAGCTTTAAATTTCAACCACCAGATATCCACGAATCGAAAATCATGGCCTACAAAGCGACGATGATGAAAAGCGCTGACCTATAGAAACAGGCAGTGAGTTCAGCTCCCAAACGAACCGTTCTCCTTAGAATATATCATCGGCCTTTTACGGCTCTGAAACTTTTCTTTTTTTTTTTTTTTTTTCTTTTGTTTGGAGGGGGGGGGGAGGGGGAGGGGAGGGGGGGGGGGGGGGTCTAGTCGTTTGTATCGCTGGCAGCGAAGACAAGTCACCAGATACTAAGAAGCGGCATCGTAGAATGATGTCCAAACGTGAGGAAAACACGTTCAGCCAAGTGCTGGAAGGTACAGAAGGCCAGATGTCAGTATTCCTGGACGCTCCTGAGACGTCCAGAAGCGGGAGGGGAAGAACACTCACTGGGAGTCGACCACTGAAATATCAACCCCCTGCACTCGTCTACACTGTGCAGTGATAGCCTGGACAGACAAAGAACAGAAAAATGAGTCAGCCGCTGTCGTGCAGTGGTTAGCTTCGCGGATTGCCAGCTATGAGGGTGTGGGTTCGATTCCTATCAGCTACCTATTTCAGTTTTTTTTTCTTCTGCTCCGTTCGACTCCTAACCCCAACCGAGTTTATCATGGGCTCAAATAGGTAGACTTTAACCGCACTATCGAGTTGTATCTACAAATTGATGCGTCTTTAAGAATGTTGTTCTGATTCTCCAGCCAACACCCCAGGTGTCTGTTTCTGGCGGACCTGCTGTACGCATGGATATAATGTTATGAAAGGACGGGTGAAATACAGCCCTTTCATGCCTGTCTCTGACCGGAATTGAGTTTCATAGCACCATCTCCTCATCCTCATCTTCATCAATTTGCATTTTTAAAACGTCTCAAATTCTGTGTCGCCTACCACCTTATTTTGGTGGCGATCTTACTTTCGATTTTCTCCCCCATGTCCATGCTGTTGGCAAGTTCATATCGAGGTCATCGATATCAGCGAGTTCATGGGGATTGTCGTGGGGGAATCTTATCGTGCGCGAGTCCATGCTGTTGGCAAGTTCATCGAGGTCATCGATTCAGCGAGTTCATGGGGGATTGTCGTTGGGCGGGTGGCGGGGGGGTCTCATTCACGATGGCTCCGCAGCTGAGCGGTCAGTTGTCAGTAGGGGGCTTTAATAGGTGGTGTCTTGCGCATTTTCAATCAGAACAAGCACCGCCCGAAGGGTCTGTGTCCTCCTCTGGTGGGTTGCCTCATGACGATTCGATGACTACCTTTGCATGGGTGCTGTGACTGGGCAAACCGGGCTGCAGCTGTGGACAGGCAGCCAGAACAAGCGGCATGGAAATGACACTGCAGGGGTTACACTGATAAAAAAAAAGACAGAAAAAAGACAGTTTAAAAGAAAAAAAAGAAAGAAGAAGAAAAAAAGAGGAAGAAAAGAAAAGTGAAGCAAGATCTTGAATGCGAGGTTTTCTACCATCTTCTGCCGCCGCTTCCTGGCTCCAACAACACGCGCAAGGCGGACAAAGCCAGCGCATCCTTTTTCCCTGCTCCATGCTCCTTTCAAGAATTTTAATGTGGTGATTCGTCTGTAACTGGAAGTAGGCACTGTTCCTGACTCTGCGCTGCCCCATTCTCCCGAAGGAGAGAGAGAGAGAGAGAGAGAGAGAGAGAGAGAGAAGAGTGTGTGAGCGCGCGCGCGCGCGCGCGCGCGCGCGCGTGTGTGTGTGTGTGTGTGTGTGTGTGTGTGTGTGTGTGTGTGTGTTTTGTGTGTGTGTGTGTGTGTGTGTGTGTGTGTGCTCGCGTGTGTGTATGTGTGCGTTTGCTTCTTTCTATCTTGGTTTTGGGGACTGATGAAAGAAAAAAAAAAACATCTGGAACTTTTAATAGGCAATGTCCACAGACCTGTGCGTTCCGGTCCCTATGAACGAAACGGAGACGAGAAAAAAAATATCGTTTTATTTCAAATGTTAAATTCCTTCGGCATTCTTTTATGCATTGCATGCAATGGTGATGCGCGCGTGCTCGCGCGCGCGCGCGCGCGCGCGCGTGTGTGTGTGTGTGTGTGTGTGTGTGTGTGTGTGTGTGTGTGTGTGTGTGCGTGCGTGCGTGCGTGCGTGCGTTTGTGCGTGCGTGCGTGTGGGGGGTGGGTGGGTGGTGGGTGGGTGGGTGGGTGGGTGGGGTGAGAGAGAGAGAGAGAGAGAGAGAGAGAGAGAGAGAGAGAGAGAGAGAGAGAGAGAGAGAGAGAACTGGCCGAAGTAATAATGCTTAAAGCAAATAACGTTTGGTGCATTTCTGTCTGCTTAACATCAAGTTTAAAGCAGCGAATGGTCAATTTTGTTTTCTTTCACGTCCCACTGAAAAGTCAGGGGTCAAGCTGGTTCCATAAGAAGTGAAAAAGCACTCCATAAAGTTTAGTTTGTTGTTTCATTGTCATTTCAAGGAACACAGTTGTTATCTTAGAATTTATTCTCTCTTTTTCTTTCGTTTTCGTTTGTTTTGTCAGCATACAAATGTTACGAATTAAGAGGATTTTATTTACAGGTAAAACCTCTCTCTCTCTCTCTCTCTCTCTCTCTCTCTCTCTCTTCTCTCTCCTCTCTCTCTCTCTCTCACACACACACACACACACACACACACACACACACACACACACACACACACACACACACAAACACACACACAAAACACACACACAGAGGAGGAGGGGGGGGGGGGGGGGGGGGCATATTCCCGATCTGTGCATTGACCAAAGATATTTTGGTAACAATACAAATGTACGCGTTACATTGTATTACATTCTACTGTTTGTTGCCTGCCCATGTCATACCCTGTATCGACGCCCCCCACCCACCCCCCCCCCCCCACCCCCACCCTATGCGCCCACACGTCAGGCCCTGAAATCTTCACTTCCCGTTCCTCCACCCATGTCGTGTCCTATACCCTCATCCATGTCACGCCCTGAACTCTGTGCATCCTGTACCCCCCTCCCCCCCACCCCCATGTCACGCCCCTGCATCCTTCTCTCTACCCTACTCACATCTATGTCAAGCTTTAAGATTTCCCTCCCGTACACAAATCCACGTCACACGCCCCGAAATCAGCCTCCCCCACCTTTCCATCACCCCATCCATGTCAGGCGCTGATCCCCCCCCCCCCCCCCCCCCCCCCCCACCTCTCACCCCCCCCCCCCCCAGTGACGCTCTTGAATCGACAAACCTCCCCCCGCTCCCCCCCCTCTCCCGTCCTTCCCCCCGATCCCCAACCTACATCATGATCTGAATCCGCATCCCCGACCCCCACAAATGTGAAGTCCCCAAATCTGCACTCCTTATATCCATCCCCACCAATGTCACACCCGGCACCTGTGTGTGCTTCTCACCTTTCCCCACCCCCTACAGATGTCGCGTCCTGCATCCACAACCGTCTGATGTAGCCCCACTAATGTCATAACGCTGTATCCGTGTCCTCCATACCCGCCATGATGTAATACATTGCACCCATGCATCCCTTACCCCATTGCAAATCACACCCCCTGCATCCACGACGTGAATCCACTTCATGCGCTGCATCCATTATCCCCTCCTGTTCGCCCAGCCACGTCACATCGGTTTCCACCCTCCTCGTCCACCTGTGCCATTTTTTTTGCGTCTGCGCTCCTCTTCCCCAACAAAACACCTGTGCCACGCCCTTCATCCCGCATCCCCTCTGCCCCACTACACCCACCATGTTAAGCTCTTTATCCACGCCCCCTCTGCCCCACTACACCCACCATGTTAAGCTCTTTATCCACGCCCCCTCTGCCCCACTACACCCACCACGTTAAGCTCTTTATCCACGCCCCCTCTGTCCCACTACACCCACCATCTTAAGCTCTTTATCCACGCCCCCTCTGTCCCACTACACCCACCATCTTAAGCTCTTTATCCACGCCCCCTTCTGTCCCACTACACCCACCATCTTAAGCTCTTTATCCACGCCCCCTCTGCCCACTACACCCACCATGTTAAGCTCTTTATCCACGCCCCCTCTGCCCACTACACCCACCCACCTCACGTCCTTCATTCGCGCCCACTTAACCCATACACTCACCATGTCATACCCTTCATCCGCACCCCCTCTGCCCCAGTGCATCCATCCACGTCCCACGTCCCCTCACCCACGTTAGGCCCCGTATTTGCATCTCCCCTTGCCCCCCGTCCCCACACCCTTGTTACGCCCAGCATCTACGCCCCCTACCCTACCATCCTGTGTCCACCAAGCCATAGCATACCCTGCATCCAATCCCCTGTACTCCACATGTCGTACCCGCTCCTCCCCCCCCCCTCCCCTCACGTATGTCCAAACAAGTCACCCTGCGTCTGCACCTCCCGTCCTCCATTCCTCTCCCTTCACCCGTTCTTGTCAATGCTCAATCGCTCATACACCCCCCATCCCCCCCCCATCCCCAGTAGATCCCACTTATGTCACACTCAGCCTACTCGCTCCTTCCTCCCCATTACGCCCACCCGTGTGTGTGGTGTGTGTGTGTGTGTGTGTGTGTGTGTGTGTGTGTGTGTGTGTGTGTGTGTGTGTGTGGTGTGTGTGTGTGTGTGTGTGGTGTGTGTGTGTGTGTGTGTGTGTGTGTGGTGTGTGTGGTGTGGTGTGGTGTGGTGTGGTGTGGTGTGGTGTGTGTGGTGTGGTGTGGTGTGGTGTGTGTGTGTGTGTGGTGTGTGTGGGTGGTGTGGTGTGGTGTGGTGTGTGTGTGGTGCTCTGTGTGTGTGTGTGTGTGCGTGTGTGTGTGTGTGTGTGTGTGTGTGTGTGTGTGTGTGTGTGTGTGTGTGTGTGTGCGGCGCGCGCGCGCGCGCGCGCGCGTGTGTGTGTGTGTGTGTGTGTGTGTGTGCGTGTCTGTGTGTGTGTGTGTGTGTGTGTGTGTGTGTGTGTGTGTGTGTGTGTGTGTGTGTGTGTGTGTGCAGGGGCGCGCGCGAGCGCGCGCGCGTGTGTGTGTGTGTGTGCGTGTGCAGGTGTGTGTGTGTGTGTGTGTGTGTGTGTGTGTGTGTGTGTGCGTGTGCGTGCGTGCGTGCGTGCGTGCGTGCGTGTGTGTGTGTGTGTGTGTGTGTGTGTGTGTGTGTGTGTGTGTGTGTGAAGACATGCGTACATCAACTCACAGATTCTACATCAAACCCACCAGACTTTCTCCTCAGTTATTCTCTGGTCCACCTTCAACACCCTCATTCTCCCTTTGAGACAGATTCCAACAAAACAACCCCCCTTGACAGACGACCCCCGAACCCCAGCACCAAAGATCGCCCCTTCTGCCATCAAACGGCGGTTCCACCGACCCGCCCTCTCCGGGATCTTTGGCTCCCCCCCCCCCTCTCTCTCTCTCTCTCTCTCTCGGGTCCAACACAGGGTGCCAGCTCTCCAAGGTTCTAGAAGTTTGTGACCCGACCTGAACTGGCGGTGGTCATCTGACCCACACGCGTGCTTCCAGAAGTTACATGCTATTTTTTTTTTCATGTAATGATATGGTAACATTACCTTTGTCCAGTAGAGGGCATACATGAGTCATTAGGCGCATTTAATACCATCTGACAGCGCCACTTGCCCTGTTAGTCTTTTTTTAACCCCTGAATTAAATTTTAGCATTAACGTTTTTAAAGGCCATGTAATAGGGCGTTCACGAGTCATTAGGGGTATTTAATACCATCTGACTGCGCCATTGGCCCAGTTTTAGCTGTGTGGTCCTCTTCCTCATTTTTTTTTTTTTTTTGATAATTGTATCAACCTTTTCTTGGTCCACCTAACAGAGCATTCACGAGTCATTAGGCGTGTTTATTACCATCAGACTGCGCCATTGGCCCTGTTAACGGTGCAGTACCCCCTTTTTTTCCCCCTCATTCAATGACAATAATCAAATTTTTCGTCCACCTAACAGAGCATTCACGAGTCATTAGGCGTATTTAATACCATCTGACTGCGCCATGGCTCTGTTAGCTGTGTAGACACCTTCCCCCCCCCCCCCCCCCCCCCCCCCTGTTTCCATTTTGTTTTTTTTTTTTTTTGGTTCCTCATTCAATTATAATATCAAATTTTTCGTCCACCACAGAGCATTCACGAGTCATAAGGCGTATTTAATACCATCTGACTGCGCCATTGGCCCTGTTAGCTGTGTAGAACCAACCCCCCCCCCCCCCCCCCCCCCCTCCCTTTTTTGTTTTTTTCATTCAATGATATATCAAATTTTTCGTCCACCTAAGAGAGCATTCACGAGTCATTAGGCGTATTCAATACCATCTGACTGCGCCATTGGCCCTGTTAGCCGTGGAGGTATCTACCCTTCACTCGATGATCACATTAACCTTGTTTTTAGTCCACGCAACAGAGCAATTTGCGAGTCATTAGGCGTATTTAATACTATCTGACCGCAACTGGTCTTGTTATACCTGTGGAGTCCCCCCCCCCCCCCCCCCCCCCCCCCCCCCCCCCCCCACCCCCTTTCCTTTTTTGTTTTGATCATTTGACCTTCTTTTAGTCCACGTAACTGAACATTCACGAATCATTACACGTATTTAACACATCGTTAGGCTGGAGTCCACCCTCCTCCCCAAAACTGTCCTTTATTCGACGATAACATTAATTTTCTCATTCCAAGTAACAGGGCATTCTCGGGTGTGTTTAGCCGTATTGACAAATAAAATAAATATTGGATAACATTTTGATACAATCTGACGACAATACTGGTCCTGTTAGCTGTATGTAGAGGATTTCTTTTTAGCACCTGTGGCCTAGGACATTCTTTGGTGGGCGAATGATCACTTTTGTATAGAACCAAGGAGATAGCAACCTCTGTTGACCCCAGTCTGAAGTCGAAGGAGGGGGAGCATTCATGAGGGAAGGTGCTTGGAACCACCGTCCGATGGCGCTGGGGGTGATCCCGGTGCCAAGGGTTCGGGCGGGCGTCCACCAAGGTGAGGTTGATTGTTGGAACTTGTCTCAAAGGGCAGGAAGTCGTCGGGTTTAAAGACGGATCGTGAGAATATGTGAGGAAAAAGCCATGACGGGGCTGACATAGAACCCCTCTCTCTCACTCCTTCTGTCCGTCCGTCTGTGTCTGTCTGTTTGTCTCTCTCTCTCTCTCTCTCTCTCTCTCTCTCTCTCTCTCTCTCTCTCTCTCTGTTCGTCTGTCGCTGTCTGTCTGTCCGTTTGTCTCTGACTGTCTGTCTGTCTCTCTCTCTCTCTCTCCTCCTCTCTGTCTGTCTGTCTGTCTGTCTGTCTCTCTCTCTCTCTCTGTCCGTCCTTCGCTATTTGTCTGACCACTGTCTCTGTCTGTCTCTCTGTGTTGCTATCTGTCTGTCTGTCTGACTGAGTGAGTGAGTGAGTCGGTCAGGTACTCTCTTCTCTCCCTCCCATGCTCTGTGTGTGTGTGTGTGTGTGTGTGTGTGTGTGTGTGTGTGTGTGTGTGTGTGTGTGTGTGCGTGTGTGTGCGTGTGATAGAGAGAGAAAAAAGAGAGAGAGAGAGACAGAAAGCGTGTTTTGTCTCTGTGTGTGTGTGTGTGTGTGTGTGTGTGTGTGTGTGTGTGTGTGTGTGTGTATGTGTGTGTCTGTGTGTGTGTGTGTATGTGTGTCTGCATTCGTTTTCTCTCCCGTGTGTGTGTGTGTGTGTGTGTGTGTGTGTGTGTGTGTGTGTGTGTGTGTGTGTGTATGTGTGTGTGTGTGTGTCTGTGTGCGCGTGTGTCCCCGTTCGTTTTTGTTTTCTGCGTGCGTGCGCGCGTGCGTGCGTGCATGCATGTGTGCGTGCGTGCGTGTGTCAACGCTTAAGTGCGTACGTTTGTGTGTGTGCGCGCGCGCGCGCGCGCGCGCGTATGTGTGTGTGTATGTGCGTAAGTACGCACGCGCGCGCGCGCGTGTGTGTGTGTGTGCGCATGTGTGTATGTGTAAGTGTGCGGGCGTATTTTTGTGTGTTAATTATGCTTCTTTGCTTTGAATGAAAAACGTTGGTATTCTGTTCATAATGTTTTCTTAAATGTCAGTACAACTTCAGTTAATCTGACAATAAATCGGTTTCAGTCAGTCAGTCAGTAAACGCTCACAAGCCACCCGTCCGATGAAAACGATTATTATTAAGAGAACTCTTTTAAGATACCTAAAGGTTTCAAAGTTGCAGCCGCCCTGTCTGCATTCGATGCTACGCCCTCCTATAAATGCATACAAGAAGTGGAAGAAGGGGACCTTTCCTTTCTCTTTTCGAGCTGAACCTGACACTAAATATCATCACACGTTTCATCGTAGACGTCCCTGACAGTTGTTAAACTGAAGAATGTTTTCAGTGTGGTTGTGTGCGTATTTGTTTATTCACCCATTGTATACTAGCTGAATAATATCGTAAGCGGCACTGGAAATGTGTTTCTGTGCATCTTTTTTTTCAACACCCCGGAGCATGTCACATTACTTACTTGTTTGTTATTGGTGTCCTGACCACTTTTCTGAGTTTTTTTTTTTTTTTCCTCACTGACTGCACTAAAACTTAAATTTTTGATGCTTACCAACTTCTCCTGGACCTAAATTCAATTTTTATAGATAAGCGTGCTGGTAGATGTCGGAGTTCTCAACACCTCAGTTTGAATGTCAGAACATATAAGTCACTATTTGGCCCCCCTGAACTCTTTTAAAATTTCATTTAACATGGATTATGTTGAAGCTCGTAAGAATACTGGTGGATCCCCCTGTCCTCGTTTAAAATCTGATTTGATATTGATCGTATGGAAATTTGTCTATAATGTTACCGTACGGAAACTTGTCTATAATGTTATTGTACGGACACTTGTCTATAATGTAGAGGTTGTGTAACATTCTCGACCTCATTTGAAATGACCTTTTCTATCAACCGTTCTGAAACTTTCAAAGCAGTAACAATAACGAAAACATTGTCTTAGGGTAGCACGGAACAACCAGTAAAAATGCACGAACGCACGCACACACACACACACACACACACACACACACACACACACACACACACACTCCACATCTCTCTCTCTCTCTCTCTCTCTCTCTCTCTCTCTCTCTCTCTCTCTCTCTCTCTCTCTGTGTCTCACTCTTTCTCTTGATGCCCAACAGTAAGAGAAGTTCTTAAAATAAACAAAAGGGTGTGAGCTAAGGGTCAGAACGCTTCTTCGAAGAAACAATTCCAGGAGGCTGCAAAACTTGTGGTCAGGTCTGCTTGGCGAACAGAAAGGAGCTGGTTACAGATGGAAGGCCCTGGTATGAAACGAAAACGTTGGCCGTAGGATTCAGGCCTTAAAAAAAAGGAAGTTTGTACATGTGGATGTCAGAGAGAAGAACGTTGGTTTTGACCTGAAAGAAGGGATTCTGTAGATACGGATGTCAGCAGCAGAACGAAGATGTGAACAGACAGAGGGGTTCGGAGTGACACGCTGGAGCCTGGTCTTCAAGCCGTTTAAACGACAGAAGAGACAGACTGGAATATATCTTTTGTTCAACGTGCGACCGGCAAAGGGGAGCACAAGAGGCAGGTGCAACACAAGCCTGCTCAGAGGATCCGAAAACTCGTGGTGCAACACTGTTCTGGATTTCATCGAGGCAAGATCCTCAAGACTAGAAAAAGATTTTCCGTTAGCTGATGTACCGTGGACACAGGAGCGCGTAAAAGTAGAGACAGCTTCTCCATTAAGACAGGAACGAAGGAACTGATTCTTCTACGCTCGACAGTGGAAGGGTGCGACTAATGCAAAGGAAAGAGAGTTGTTGGAGCGAGAGTTTCGTCGACCAACACACCCATATCTTCGCCCAGTAAGACAAACTTCATTTTTGGCTTGTTTTGTTTGCATGCTGAAGAAAGAACAGAGCTATGAAAGAAACAAAGGGAAAAAGAAAAGAGAGAAAGAAGGGGAAAAGGGAAGGAGGAAAAGGGAGGGGAGGGGGGGATCTAAAACCGACGCTAGAGACAGGAAGAAAAAAAAAAGGTTATAGTCGTCACACCTCTCCCCCAAGGCGCTGCTATGTATTGGAACAAGGAACTAAAAAGACGATTGTTTCACAAGAAGTCCATAACCATTGTTTAGTGTGGTAAATGTGTGCATTTTATACGCCCTTCAACATCCCATCCTATAACGCAAATCCGGTATGGTCAAATGAGAATAGAATAACGAATATATTGTTTAAACAGTTACACATTTTAGAGTAACAAAAAGAGGGAGGGAGGGGGGTGGAGGGGGGCATGAGGAGGGACGCAATTCAGAGAGAGAGAGAGAGAGAGAGAGAGAGAGAGAGAGAGAGAGAGAGAGAGAGAGAGATAAATAAAGTTCGACTTCCAGGGATGGCAAATAAGATACGACTTTAAAGGCACTGAGCTTGCATGAAATCTGCACAAGATGATCGCCGATCGGCGGCAACGAGAAACAGAGAAGCCGCCGCCCCGCTTTCCATCCCTAGTGCCCCCCAGTTGACTGCCACGTCTGATCATGAAAGAGAATGAATTTTCTTTTTTTTTTTATTTCCACATGCACTGACTGTCACCGCTTATGATCCTGGTGATCTCAACGAGCAATAATTCAAATAGTTATATCAACCGATTAAGAAAACAAAAAAAACGCAAAGAATATGGAGAGCAGACTGAAAAAAAAAAAAAAAACGAAATCGCTGTCCAAGCCATCCAAACCCCAAAACAAAGGAAGAGCGAAACCAATCGTCAGGCCAATGTTGAAATTAATGTTTACTGATGGCAAGAACCAATGGCTGGCGCGCTCAGCATGGCTGACGTTTGCCTGTCCTGAGATGCCAACCTTATGTATCATCCATGGTCCAGTTTGTATAACATCCATTGGTCTACATGACTACATGTACAACTGCTTTTGTTTTCTCTCTGTGTGTGTGTGTGTGTGTGTGTGTGTGTGTGTGTGTGTGTGTGTGTGTGTGTGTGTGTGTGTGCGTGTGTATGTGTGTGCGCGCGTGCGTCTGCCTGCATGTATGTCTGTGTGTGCGTGTATGCGTGTGCACGTGCGCGCACATGTGTGTGTTTGTGTGTGTGTGTGTGTGTGTGTGTGTGTGTGTGTGTGTGTGTGTGTGTGTGTGTGTGTGTGTAGGTGTGTGTGTGTGTGTGTGTGTGTGTGTGTGTGTGTGTGTGTGTGTGTGTGTGCCTGCGTACGCGCGTGTGCATGTGCGTGCGCGCGCATGTGTGTATTTTCGTGCGTGTGTGTGTGTGTGTGTGTGTGTGTGTGTGTGCGCGTGCGCGCGCGCGCGCGCGTATGCGCTAACAGAACTGTCTGCCCTTTGCGTGGTGACAGCCCTGAAATGGCTCCCGTTGGTCGGCCAGACTATAACAGAATGACAAATGACTGAATCAGCATTACATCTGGAGCTTCTTCCTCAAAGTATTCCAAAGATCTAAGCTAACGGAGAAAACCCGATTCTGCCACAATTTGGTCGCCAACAACATCAGAGAAGACATGATGCTTATGCCAAGTGTGCAAAGACGTTCGACACCTTACAAAGTAACACGATGTCAGGCGTGCACCGCATACCCTACAATTTACGGCGAAGTAATACAATGCCAGGGGTGCATCGGGTATACTACACTTTACGGCGAATTAGGCCAAATAAGCATGGTGCCATGCGCACACCGGATATCCGAC
>JADBJO010009599.1:27500-40000 GCA_016801955.1 Conus betulinus | reverse complement strand
CTAGAGGTAGAACGCACAGCCGCATAAAACACATAAGCCATGGCGAGGTCCTAGGTTACAACACATCGGCTGAATATGTACACCAGATGCTCTCATCGCTGACAGAGGTCGTATGTTTTGTGTCCCATGCCCCGTGTCCCTGACAGTGGCATTACTCTACCGCCTCTCATTTCCCATTTCCTCCCAAGGCACCGCCACCAAACCCTGTCCTGTCTGCCACAAAAACAGATTAACTTTGTCTGTTTTTCCTTAGTTGGTCTAGATAGACTTGTTTTCATTCTGATTTCAGAAGTCCTATAAAATTGTTTTCACGTGTAGTTCATTTATGTGTTGACGAAAATGCTGATGGACCGAAACACGACATAGTTCAACCGGTTATGAGAACATTGCTATACTTTTTTTTTGTCTTTGCTTCCAAATGAAATAATTTCTTGTAAGTATTCGTCACTTTGCCTCTAGAATATTCCATGGTGTCAGACTGGCTATTCTACATCATGGCTCTGAAATGTCCATTTGGAAAAAAAAGAACGAAAACAACTATAAATTAGCAATATTTAGAACGTCAGACAGATAAGTGATCAATAAAATTGTTTTGAGGTCGAAGGGTAAATGTCCATTTTGAGGGTCATGGTCACGATCGCGCGAAGGTTGAACTTGTGACTCGTTGCTGGGAGTGAAGAGTTCAACCTGTGTGGCTCTTTTTTTCTATTTGGACTTGATTCAGCCAGGGGATCAGAACCAGCCCCATAACATGCACTTTCATCACTGCTCTGCTGCCCGCTGAAGTCTGATTAAAACACTGTGTCTTTGTTATTGTTTTCAATCGTAAGATCGTCGCATTCCTCAATGCCACCAAACAAGAAACTGTCTAACTGAGGTTTCGATGAGACACCTCGCCCCCATAGGAGAGACGCTACACTACAGCTGTGTTACTTCGATGGCGTTTTCTCGTTTTTATTTCGGTTGAAAAAAGAAATGCATGACAAAACCCTTACTAAACTGAGCTCTTACAAGGATATTTGCTACAGTCATCGAACAATATTGCAGTGAGAGTGAATGAAGGTTGCCCTCTGGATCGGAGACACGAACAGCCACGAACTGGCCACAGACATGGATGCTTAGAGGATGTCAACGGTAGGGTCAGAAGGGCTATACATGATACCTTTCTAACGAGAAGGGAAAGCAACACACACACACACATAGAGAGAGAGAGAGGGAGAGGGGTATAGCCAGGAAAATGCATTAGAATCTGACGGACGAATTATGGTTTTAACCAAAGGAACCATTTCATTTCATGCAGGAAAAATGAAAATCAAACGCACAGAGGCTGCAACAACAGAGAGAGAGAGAGAGAGAGAGGAGGACATTATAGACTGAGACATACAGAGAAAAACCACAGCTAGAATTCAGTACTGAAAAAGTGTTAGGAGGTAGGATACGTGGTGGAGGATGGAGAAGGGGAAGTAGGGCCAGGGAGGCGGTTCAGAGGCCCCTGGCCAGGGAGGCAGTTTAGGGGCCCCTGGCCATAAAGGCAGTTTAGAGGCCCCTAACAGGCCTAGCCATAACCATCTACAGAAAAGAGGGTAGCTGGGGCCTGTCTAACACGACCTTCTGTAAGCAGAACGACAACAAGGTAAAGTGGACAGCAACAATGGCAGTTTTTATGTTGGGTGCCAGTAGACAGATACATAAAGAGGTATGGAATATATATATATATAGCTTAACAATTAAGTAGTGGGGGAAAACACAAGTGCAGGTTAACAATTCTTCCGTCATTACAGTAATGACTCGGCAAAGATTTGAATTTGAGACAGAAAAAAAAAAAGAAATTGAAGATGAAGTAAATGGGAAAATGTATACATAAATATGAAAACCCTTTACTAGCTGCATGAGGAAACTATCGCGATCCCTCTCGAAGACAGATCTATATGTGTCGCCTGCTCCGAGGCCTTTCATCCGCTGGATCGGACTCATCAGGGAGACACGGCTGATTGTGTCTGTGCTCTTGGCGTCAGATAGAGACACACCACAGTCCAAATTCTGTGGTGTTCTGACTGCCAAGGGTTCGAAAAAGAATGCAACAGCACCCCCAAAGCAGCCAGCGAAAGGTCGTAGAATTAAACAAAACGAAAGTGTGGAGAGAAAAAAATGTTGTTGAAAACTAAAAGCATTACACAAACAGTAAAATGTAAGGGACAGTCTTTGAGCCTATGCTTGAGGATCCATTTAAGGATGCAAGGGAGATCAAAAGATATAGAATAGTCTGAGTGGTCAGCTCTGCTGTTATATATATATATATATATATATATATATATATATATATATATATATGTGTGTGTGTGTGTGTGTGTGTGTGTGTGTGTGAGAGAGAGAGAGAGAGAGAGAGAGAGAGAGAGAGAGAGAGAGGTTCCGAACAAGAACCATTTGACTGTGAACTCGGTACGGTCGTCTCCCGCTGAGCTAGCGAGGCACCCGTTCATGACGCTCGCATAATCATCGAGAGTGATAACTGAGCCTGACGACTATTGCGGGGGCCCGCTATTGCGCGGGGGCCCGCTATTGCGCGACAGTGTAGACGCAGCCTGGGGAGTACTGTACTGACAATAATATGCGATGCAGCCTAAGGTATAGGGCCGCCTAAGGTGTAGTAAACGTTGCAGCCTACGTACGATGCAGTAAGGCTGCAACGTATATTATACCTTAGGCGACACTGTCGTTTTATACTTTAGGCTGCTAATCTTCATGGCAAAGACAATGCATATTTTTAAACAATAAAGGGAAATAAAGAGGTGTCACAGTTTTTTTATTCCACAAAATCACTTTTGCAATCCCAACATTCAAAGCATCGAGCTCAAAAACACTACCTTATAAACAAATCTCAGGTGGTCATAATATGATACCAACAAATAAACTGGCAAAGAAAATGTTGATATTGCATTCATTCGAATCTTGAAATAAAAATTCAAAACATAACACGGCATCCTGAAATCATCTTTCGTCTTCTCAACTTCTCAATAAAAAAAAATACTAAAGTAACTTGGAAGAACAAAATTAATACATGAGGAAATGCCAGTCATTTTTCGCATTTTCCGAAAACCTGGACAAAATGAAACCAAGAACACCTGTTCTCTGTCTTATTATGAAAATAAAATAAAAATCATATTAAATTTTTAAAAAAACAGCTTAATTCGTAAACTAAGATTAAAACCTTAAATTTACCTTATTTAATAAAGCAACCAAGACAAAGAGCTTGTTATTAAAACAAAAAATAATCTTTGTGCAGCAAATACGAAAAATGTCGGTTTTATCCTTGATAGTTACTTTGTTATGCAGCCTTTAGCATTACGCTCTCTCTATACTTCAACAAAGAAAGAAAAAGAAAACCCATTGTGCTTCTTGATTTCTAATCACATCTTGGGCAAATGTATCACATTCTTTATACTCACACTTTATATGATCAGGTACACACATAGAAGTATATTAAGAACTAAAATCAACATGAAAAATGTCAACATAATGGATGCTTTAACGCGTCACTAAAGCGATTCCACCAATAATAACCTTGACATCAACTGTTTATTACAAAGCACAGTACACTGCAATCATTTTTTGAAATGAAAACGTTGTCCATTGCAATAAATGCAATACTTTTTATTCATACTGGATTTAGTCTTCAGCATTCAAGCACTCAAACACACTAAAGTTTCTGGCATTTCCTGGTTTCTCAACTCTGTGGGACAGAATGAACGCAATCCCATTTTACCTATGGATTCCACATGCAGTGTGCAACTGCATTCCAGTACTGCTGCAGATTCCTGTTCCCTTGCTGAAAAGCCGTTTTGAGGCGCTGGATCCTGTCGTCCAGTCGTCGCCACTTCCTTTTTCTGAGCCTGGGAGGATGCCCGAGGCTGGCTGCAGTGAGGTTGGACTCCGCTAGCGACTGCCGATCCTTCAAGTGAGTTATGAAGACCCAGATGTTGGGATGGCGAACTTGCACCGCGCCGTTCAAGGAGCGATGATATGCTTTAACAAAAAGAAATAGATATAATGCTGAATAAAGTGTGATCTTTAGTCTTTGGTCATAAGCTGTCGGGTCAAAGTTGTTTAATGGTCAAACATAAATTCGATAAGCTATAAGGATAAAAAGGATGTCTGCTTAGGGGGTAATATAACACGAAAAAGTTAGGAGGTAGGGGGGTTTATGCTTTTTTTTTTAATTGAAAGGTGAAATTGATACCGATTTGAACTATATTAATTATAAAAAGCGAATACAAGCATGGGTTTAGTCTTAAACAAGGTGAAGAGCGCTAAATGACTGTTTTATGTTTATGAAAGGGAAAAAACTCATTTTGAGGTGATTTTTTACATTTCTTTTTAAGACATTCAACAAGTCCTGGGAACGGGGTGTTAAGCTAGGGTCGCTGGAATTATCTTTTTGGCCTAAAGATCTCAAGCCATATGTCCGTTTCTTCTTTATTTGTATCACGCATTATATGCAAGCTGTGCCAATCACTTTTGTATTTGCTCGTTATACGGATGTTTGATCACACGGTAGCATATTTATGTGTGTTGGTCGCTTTAAGTAAGCTGACATACACGTACACTATACGTATTTCTTTTTTTCTTTGATCTTACTCCGAAAATGCACATTTTGGCCATTCTGACCTTCCTTAGAGAGACTTTCACCTTTAGGGGAGGTCATTGAATTTACATGATATGAAAAAGCCCTCTTTCTTTCTTTTCCCAATACAAGGTTTGAAGCTAACCACGTTTACAATCTCTTAGACGTGTCACATGTAACCCCTTCATTGCCAGGCACATGTATTTTAGATACAATGATTATATTTTGAGAACATACGCACTGTGGCGGCCTAAACTGTCGTCACGTCCCAAAATGTCGCCGGCGCTGGTGACATTTTGATATATGCAGCATATACCAAAGCAGTATATACCAAAACGTCGCCGGCGAAATTTTGGGCCGATACGACAATTTAGGCCGTCACAACGCACTATAACTCATTTTTATCATTTTAGTGAAATGGTTGAAATGTTTTTTTTTCTGTACCTTCAACTTTGTTGTTGGTGCGACAATCCATCCCTCGAGTGTAACAGTTCCACAGAGCTGTTGGAAAGGGCGCCCCGGCATTGATGTAGTTCCCATGCACGTACGTCAGAAACTGGTCGAGTGCTGGGAATCTGTTCACCAATGCCCTAAAAACAGACGGACAGAAAGTGAGACTGAAGCGCATCTGTAAAGATTTCTGGAAAACGTTTGCATAATATTGTGTAATATTGAAGTAAAAGGGCGTGTATAAGACCAAGTAAGGGGGACGAATAAAGTGTGTATAGAAAGGACCATGTGAAAAATGGATGAACAATGGACGGTAATCCTGCGCCATTGGGACTGATACATACCTTAAACAAATGCAAGAAACCCTTGTACTACGTGATAAGAATAATCACTCATTTACCTCGTTTGTGGGTCGTTCTGCAGCACCGCAAAGTTGCGACGAACATGGGCCCGAGGAAGAAAGCCGATTGCCATCACTTTCCGGATGAGCTTTTTTAGCCTCCTGCTCCTCCGGTAGGCTCCAGCCAGGTGCAGCTCTTGCACTCGGCGCCACAAACTTCAACATAAAAATTATATTAATAGAGGCAAGGCCCAGAATGGACCAACATTTACCAAGTGTCCTATGCACATTTTCATAATTATGTGTTATAAATATTAGAACATAAACAGTATTGTTGTTTTAGACAGTTGCCAAAATCCAAACTGATGAGGATACGTGAACTTCAAATTTAACGTTTTAGTACGATACATTACAATATTACGATACATGTTCTGCAATTTTATATCTTTTTCTAATGAGAAGGGCAATGTCCAAATGACTCACGTGCTGTCATAAATAGCTTTGACCTTGAAATGCCCTTGACCTTTAAATGATCTTGAGCATCAAGGCCTCATAAAACTATTTATAAGGGGAAAAAAAAAGCTCATATACTTCTTCACAAATAAGGAAAAAAAAATCACAATGTTTGAAAATTTTCACCGGTGACTTCGACTCCTAAGATCAAGAATGTCACTGCAACCAAATGGCAAGTAAAGCTTTCACATAATTTTCTATCATACAAGGTTGCAGGTTCCTAGTATTCACGGGCCCGTATTCACAGTACACAGGATTACAGGCGGATGGACAGACGTACAGAATGGCAGACAAGGGGAATGGGGGGTTGGGGTGGTGATTTGTACTTACTTTTGCGAGAAATGAAAATAGCATCCTTGTAATGCGGGTCTTGGGAATTCCGTGCCAAAGGCTGCGTGGATTGCTGTTTCAAAATCGCACACCACAGTTTGCCATTCGTTTGCCCTCCTCAACCTTCTGGCAGCACGTTTAATTTGTATCAAAACTTGACGGTAGTGCCCTACTGTCCGTTGTTCCATCAGTGTATGCACTAAGGGTATGGTGTGTCCGTCCACGTCCCCCAGAATAGTCAGGACTTGCGTATACGGTCTTGGGCATGACCTGAACGTCGCGTCCACAAAAATCGTGCCACACCGCATCAGTTTGCGGATGCACTCGTCCGTTGCGAAAATCAAAATTCCCCACTGAGGATCGTTATGGAGCAGGAATCGGTCAGAGAGCCAGGTCTCTGCCCACTCCCCTTGGACGTCAACATCATCGACCGTTTGGGGGAATCTGTGGGATATGGCGGGCCCTTTCTCGCTGGATCAGTGTTCGCACCGACCCAAAGGATGGGATATCAGGGCGGTCGCCCCCACCCTGCCGACCAATTCGTTGGTGTTCGGCCACTACCTGCGCCTCAAAGACGCGTTTGGGTGGTAGGCCAGGAGTGGTGGACACCTTCTCCCTCAGTCAGTCTTTGCGTGAATTCTGACCGTGCGATTTCGTTTTCATCGGGCGGATGGGTCTGCACAGCCACCTGCGCTCTGACCTGGATGTGTGGCTGAGCCGCTTGAAGGTTGAACTGGTTTGTGCGGATGGAGGCTGTGCAGGCCGGATACCGCCAGCACCTCCAGTTAAACGCATGTGCTGTGTTTCTCTTTTTATGATATTTATACTCATCGACAACAAGGACTTTACCTCTTTTGCGTCTGCCCTCGATCAAACGTGCTGCCATGTTGAATGAAAAAGTGCAAGTACAACATAAGTAGATTTTCCAAGAGAAAGTTAAAGTACATCAGAAAGTAGATTTTCCAAGAAAAAGTGCAAGTACAACAAAGTACATTTTCCAAGAAATCATACCCCCCTCCCCCCTCCCCCCACGGAACGGCTGGTAGGCCCAGAGAGCTTACAGTGAGACGTGTGCAAGTTGTGCAAGTTCAAACCCCGCTGCCGCCCTAAATCAAACTGCCCTTTTGCTTCCCACCGAACTCGGACCCACGGGATTTTTTATTGGCAGGCGAACGTCTAACTCAACCTGCCACCTTCCTCCTTGCATCACCTTGGCAACTTTTCCGCTTCTTCGTTCGCGCAATAGCGGGCCCCCGCAATATCGGGCCCGCGCAATAGCGGGCCCCCGCAATATCGGGGGCGCGCAATAGCGGGCCCGCCCCGTTTCAACTTACTTTCACACCTGTGTCTCTTTTATTAACCATTATCAGTACATGTGATGGGTGATTCGTAAGCTTCGACGTGATTTGTGTAAATCAGTTGGGCCGTTCACGTGTGGTCCGAGTCCAGACAGTACCTTTTCAGGCTCCGACTTTCGACCTGGGGTCTGTTGTCAGAGTGGAACTGCCGTTTGTGAGATTTTCACGGCTTGAAAACCTTCTCTATCCACTGGCACATGATTCAAGTCAGGGAAGGTTAAGGCGGCCAAAGGAGATGAATGACCTCCACTGTCATCATTGGTCACGTTCTAACAGTTCACTGTCCCTACAGCCACGAAGCTATGGTACTTTCTGCATTTAACGTTTAACCTATTCTGATTGGCCGAGCCCAGAAACCAGATCGCAGAACTCCCATGAGGTCCCTGGATGGAAGATACTTGCTGAAACAGTTGACAGGCAGACAAACACAGCACCTGCACCAGGCAATCAGTCGTCTGCCTGTCAGGGAGCGATCGCCTGAACCGTCCAGGGCAAGCGACAGGGCCACTAACTCTCCACGACAAGAGCAACCGACAGTACTCCATCATGGCCGCCACATTTGCTCGGCAGCCGAGACGAGACAGTGTCGACAGACGAAACTGTGGGCCTCAGACAGACAAACTGAACGAGCTGATTAGTTGGCGCACGCTTTCGAGCACCATCATGGGGTGTGTTTTTATCTGGAATCACTGGTGTCCCCTAGAAAAGTGCCCCGGGTCTCCAGTACGGGTCAGATTTGAGATAAGTTTTGTGAGCGTTCTCGAACTGCTCTTGGAATCTCATTCACTAGTTCCTGTTGTTGAATATGACCCTCTGCCACAAACTGAATTAACTTGCCTCTCACTTTTTTTTTTTTTTTTTTTTGAGAGAGAGTGAGTGAGAGAGAGAGAGAGAGAGAGAGAGAGAGAGAGAGAGAGAGAGAGAGAGAGAGGAAAACAGATATTGCCAACGGAGCATCGACTTGTCTAAACTACTGCTTCTTAAAATGTATTTGTTATCGTTTTCTCAAGAAAGATTCGAACAGGGAGCGGGAAGGTGTGGGGAGGAGCGTACGGAAAAAGGATACATGTCCAGTGACATCGAGCCGATTTGAAAGCGGTTTTGATCATGGGAAAAAGGTTCAAAAGTACATTTTGGAATGCTAAGGAGAACTGGCAAAAGGCCAAAGCAAGCACTATGGCTCATTTCACGGGGGAAGGTCACAGATGCAGCGACTTGATGGATACTGTCCACAACAGAATGCCCTGGGAATCCACTGGCATGGGTGCCCTCACAAAAGCAAACGCCGGAGTTATGAGTGCGGATCATAGGCTGGAAAGAATTGCATGGCGAGGTCTCCGGGTGCATTCCTAGCAGGACTGGCCGAATACAACATGTTTCACTACCTTTCTTACTTAGGCAGCCATGGTCTGTTCTTAGAGGATTCAATTGAACTGCTAAACATGAGCCTTTTTTTTTGTTGCCTGTTTTAAACCTCAGTGCCACATTGCTATCTATTTCATCAATATTTTACTGATTTAAAAAAAAAATGAAACAAAACAAACAAAAGAAGTTATAACGAAGTATGGAAATGATATTTCAACGCAGTATTCTTTGTACAAATGCACTTATTTTTACGTGCAGATTTAGCATTTAAACCCGTTTAAAGTAATATGTCAGACGGCCATAAATATTGCAAGACAGTTTGGGGAAGGAGACGTGTCTAACACGGCGCTGATTCCACCAGAACGACACCAGATGAAGATAGGCATCGAATATGGCCCTTTTTTTTTCGCTTGTGCAGCAAGATTTAAACCCACAACAACTTCAGACACGACCTCAGTGCTCCACCACAGTGCCAACTAGGAACCCATTCGTGTCGCTCGCCTGCAGTGGAATGATCGCTTGAACTGTCTGGGGCAAGCGACAAGGCCGGTAACTCTCTACAACAAGAGCAGCCGACAATCCTCTATCATGGCCGCCACGTTAACTTGGCAGCCGGGACGAGACAGTGTTCTGCCAGGGTGAACGGTGAGTTCCCGTCCCATAAACTGACAGTAACCTGATTGGCTGGCGCACGCTTGAGAGCATTACTGTAGATATTTGTTAACTCAGATCACTGGTTCCCATAAAACGTGCACCAGATTCAGTATGAGATCCCAGGTCGAACACAAAATGGACTTGACGATCAAATCCAACATGTATCACGAAAGACCATTACTTTGAAATCATTCTTATGTGTGACCCTCTACCAAGCAATGAGTCATTGGGAGTGAGGGGCGAGAATTTTCTGTACATACTAATTTACAGTAATTAATCTGTTGTGTCAGCAACTGGATTTTCCTAACTACGGGTTTGTGGCATCCTTTTTGAAAGACACTGGCCATTAATTTTAATGCGAAAAAA
This sequence comes from Conus betulinus, assembly GCA_016801955.1. Classification (NCBI taxonomy): domain Eukaryota; kingdom Metazoa; phylum Mollusca; class Gastropoda; order Neogastropoda; family Conidae; genus Conus; species Conus betulinus. The sequence goes on along the minus strand of JADBJO010009599.1, from coordinate 30,003 downwards.
GGTGACATAATTTCTCCCCCCAAAGTTGTCTATTAGGGGCAGCCTCAACATCCGATCTGAAAACAGCATGCACTATCAGAAAGAATATTTCAGAAAGTAGTTCAAATACTCTATAGGTAGTACATTGCTTTCGTGAATGCGAATAATCCTGTTACGGTAAGGAAAAGTGAATCTTTGCTAGTTTCAATTATGTGACTGTTGGTTATATGCTTAATGTATTATTTCTCCTAATTACATGATGTGAAACGTATGTAACTGCTCTGTCTTTATCATTTATACATAATCACATGACCCCCCTCTCTTACCCACCTCTCTCTCTCTCTCTCTCTCTCTCTCTCTCTCTCTCTCTCCTTACTACTTGAATAGTTTAGGAGAAAAAAAGACATAACACTCACGTTTGGAAGTTAATAAATCTTCAGTTATTTTCAATAACGTTGGTATGAACTGGAGCTTTTCGAAAGAAAAGGAGAGAATTAAACCATAAAACGAACAGTCCAGTGGTGCAATATGACTCATTGTGTAGCGAAAGGTCACAGAAATACAGAGACCCAATGTCAGCGATCTCCAGCGGAATACTCTGGGTGTCAGCCGGTACATTTACCCTCACAGAACACCCACCGGGGCTGTGAATGCGTTTCACAGGGCGGAGACAATGAAATGGCGAGGTTTCCCGGGGCGTCTCGCGGAAGGTGTGAGGGCAGTGAGTTCACTAGGTGGTGTTTGCCTGCTCATTCAGACCGCCACAGTCTGCGTAGTGGAACGCTCAGTCCCTTCACAGGAAATCAAACATTCTTACGAATGCTATGTGTTAAAAACAGTCCCAACACAATACTACTACTACTATTACTTACTACTGATGTTGCTGCAGCTGCTGCTGCTACTGCTACTACTACTACTACTACTACTACTACCACTACTACTACTCCTCCTCCTCCTCCTCCTCCTACTACTACTACTACTACTACTTTTGCTGCTGCTGCTGCTGCTGCTGCTGCTGCTGCTGCTGCTGGATAACAACAAAACTGACAACAACAACAAAAGAATGAGCAACAGCATGAATGAGGACAACAACTACAACAGATAATAATAATGATGATAATGATAATAATAACAGTAATAATAATAACGAAAGTTGTGATGATGATAATGAGGAGGAGGAGGAGGAGGAAGAGGAGGAGGAGGATAATGATGGTGATGATAACGTCAGCTTACGCAGCAATATGGCCAGAATGAATTTACCAGACGGTTGCAAATGTGACGAAAACGGGAGCATGGGAGAAAGGGGCGGATTCCTTGTGAAACAGGACATTGAGCTGCTCAATTTTCAGTGCATTTGAAAGACAGCAAGGCTTTCTTACGGGAGATAAAGCTTAGGATAGTGAATGTTTGAGAGTTAGTGCATTGTAGGGGAAAAAAGCAATGGCAAACACTTACAATGTACGGTCAGAACACGTGTGTCCACGATGTGCAAACCTGTCTGGTGAAGTGCACACAAGCAGAAGGTCCGAAAGATAGAGAGGGGAAAAGCCAGAGAACAACTGGTAGGATTAAACGGGGATGTTAGTAATGTGGAATTCTTTCAGCTAAAGGGAAGACGATCCGCAGCGATACACAACGAAGGATTTAAAAGAACGGCCAGATTTCGCGGACTGGCTGAAAGAGCAGTCGCATCAGCCGTACGTTTAGGACAGCTGCTACGTCAGCATGTATATCTGGAAGAACAGCTACACCAGCCGGTATGTTTTGAAGAGCAACCGCTTCAGCCTGTTTGTTTGAATGGCTGCCACATCCGTCTGTGTGTTTGAAAGGGCTGTCACGTCAGCCTGTATGTTTGAAATGGCTGCCACATCAGTCTGTATGTTTGAAAGGGCTGTCACATCAGTCTGTATGTTTGAAAGGGCTGTCACATCAGCCTGTATGTTTGAAAGGGCTGTCACACCAGTCTGTATGTTTGAAAGGGCTGTCACACCAGTCTGTCTGTTTGAAAGGGCTGTCTCATCAATCTGCGTGTTTGAAAGGGCTGTCACATCAGCCTGTATGTTTGAAAGGGCTGTCACATCAGTCTGTATATTTGAAAGGGCTGTCACACCAGTCTGTATGTTTGAAAGGGCTGTCACATCAGTCTGTATATTTGAAAGGGCTGTCACACCAGTCTGCGTGTTTGAAAGGGCTGTCACACCAGTCTGTGTGTTTGAAAGGGCTGTCACACCAGTCTGTGTGTTTGAAAGGGCTGTCACACCAGTCTGTGTGTTTGAAAGGGCTGCCACACCGGTCTGTATGTTTGAAAGGGCTGTCACATCAGCCTGCATGTTTGAAAGGGCTGTCACATCCCTTGCCCCGTGCGTGTACAATCGGCTCACTGGCTAACTCTGACTGGGACCGCTTTGCTTCACAAACTGTGGGCATCCACAGAATCAGATGTGATTATTGAATCTGTTTGTATTGGAGTTGTGTTGATAGCAGTGAAAATATATAGGAGGTTCCACTCCCACACCCCTTTCCA
>JADBJO010009599.1:7500-15000 GCA_016801955.1 Conus betulinus | reverse complement strand
GAGGGCAACCTCAGCAGGAAGGCTGTTCCAGTCGGGTATGGTCCTGGGGAAGAAGGATTTCTGTCTATAGAGAGTCCTGCAGCTGGAAAGGTGGTATGTTGCTGGATGGGACCGTCGGGTTCCTTGGGGTGCAGAAGGATTTTGAGAGGGGTTTGCGGCACGTGTTGATAATGAGGCTTCCATTATGAAATTTGTAAAAGTTCACTAGTCGCGCCTTTCTCCTTCGTTCTGTGAGGGGAGACCACTGAAGGGTCTCTAGCATGTGCCGTGTACACTGGAGGTTTTTCAGTGTCGATGGGTGACCCAGGGAGCAGCTCGGCGTTGGATCGCTTCCAGCTTCTTAATGTCCTTCCCTATGTAGGGGTCCCACACAGAGCTGGCGTATTCAAGGGCTGGGCGGACTAGAGATAGGTGGGCGTGCTGCTAAATGCGATAGGATCCTACCATCAGGTTCCGTGTCAGTAGTCCAAGAGTCTTGTTGGCACGGGTGGAGACATTGGATATGTGGGGGCTCCAACTGAGATCAGAGTGATGGTGACGCCGAGGTATTTGGACTTACTGACTGTGTCAAGGGTGGGCCACGGAGAGTGTAGTTTGAAGGTAGGGGGTTTTTCTTCCGGCTCACTCGCAGTGTCTGGCATTTGTCTGGATGGAAACTCATCAGCCATCTCTGCTTCCACTCTGCGAGTCGATCGAGATCCTTCTGGAGGGCTTGCTTGTCGCTGGTGGAGGAGATAGTTTTGTGGCACAGAGTGTCATCAGCAAAGAGACGAGCAGTGGTGGATAGTCCAGTCGGCATGCTCATTGATGTAGAATAGGAAAAGGCTAGGCCCAAGAACAGAACCTTGGGGAAACTCCAGACTCCACAGGGACAGGACTGGAAGTAGCTCCCATCCACCACTACTAACTGCTGTCTACCCGAGTGGAAATTCTTAATCCAAGTGTGTGTTTTTACCTGTGATACCAAGGGAATGGATCTTGTGGAGCAGGAGGGAGTGACAGACTTTGTCAAACGCCTTGGAAAAGTCCATAATCAAACGTATGTCTGTTTTCCAGCCTCAAGGTTTATAGATAGCTCGTCTACAAGCCCATCAGTTGGCTTTTCACTGGAACGCTGACGTTTGAAGCCGTGCTGTGCTTTGGTGATAACACCATTCTTCTCAGCGAAGTTCATGACGGTGCTCGTGATGATGTGCTCCATTATTTTGCATGGAACACTGGTCAGAGAGACAGGACGGTAGTTTTCTGGGCGGTAGCGCACACCTTTCTTGAAGACTGGGGTAACATTGGCAGTTCTCCAGTCCTTTGGTACTATGCCTCTGTTCAGGGAGCACTGGTAGAGGAGTGTGAAAGCAGGGGCTAATCACTAGAGAACCTAGTATGTGGTGTCCTGCGTATGCTGGATCATAACAACTACCTGCTGAACACCAGCAAAGTGATTCGGCAGCAGTGCAGCGTCTCCTCTGATGGGTTAATTGTGGAGACTTGTTACAGACTGTTTCGCGTGGACTACTAGAGGCCGGGCTGCGATGTCACAAATACAGGTGCGTTTAAGCATAGGGAAGCCAAAATGAGCAGCGTGCGAGTGATACTATTAGCATACACGGAGAAGGCGAAAGCTAAACAAAAAAGAAAATGTATATCAGACTGGAAACACGGGAAATCATCTCACAATTGCATGCTTATTTCAGCAAGAGACCATGGATATAAACGGGACAGGATCAATATCTTCGACAGTTGCCAGTTGGAGTTCCATTGTATACATTCAAAGCATTCACCACTTCCTTTTGGTTTGGCTGGCTCTTTCTCTGCCCCCTGTTCATGGACTGGCTGGCTGTTCAGCACACGTCGTCACTGAGGCTCTCAGACTGCCAGCATTAGGGCGTTGTGGTTCACGCGCGGGTTAAGGTTGCATGAAGGGGAGTAAGCCAGCTTGCTGAACAGCGAAAAAGGAGCTTGCACAAGCAGTTAGCTGAGAGAGCAGCCCCAACCAACTAAATAGTTCAGTCTTCTGGAGGTGGTTGGTTACTGGTGCAAACTATGGGACTCTGACAAAGACTCTGACAAAGGCGAACAGTGAAAACGAGGCGAAAGACTGATCAACTGCCTCTGCATCTTTGAAGAAACGATTCCCGTGCGATGTGGCCCTGAGGCGTTCTACGTTCTACGGTGAAGATAGCACTAGAGCTACCTCCGCCTAGGAGGTTGTGTTTTAACCTTGTCTGTTCCTTTGTCTGTCTGTCTGTCTGTCTGTCAGCAAGATCACACACACACACACACACACACACACACACACACACACACACACACACACACACACACACACACACACACACACACACATGGGCTGATCTGAACCAAACTTGGTGGACAGATGACATTAGGACATAGTTCTCGGTGCATATCCCTGATGCCCCTCAAGTTTGTTTTAGATCTGCATTTTTTTTTCTATTTCATGATCCAAACGGCTAAGCATTGCAAACGTCATGCTCGCAGTTTCTCCAGGTTCGATTTGGTTGAAGAGTGAAATTCTGTGAAGAACATGAGCAAGTCAGATATCGTTTCTAGCTATGGTATATTTAAGAGAGAGAGAGAGAGAGAGAGAGAGAGATTCAGATTCAGATCTTTATTCTGTTAGGCCATAGCCCCTCAGAAGGGGAATACAATAATTGAGATAATATTCTAATATCAAGAGAGAGAGAGAGAGAGAGGGGGGGGGGGGGGGGGGGGAGACAGTCTCTTCCATTAAGTATCCACTTCATCTTCGGAAAGAAAAGAAACAAGAGATAAGTTCTATTTCAGAGGTAGAGAGGTGAGAAAGGAACGCTTTTCTAATTATGCCCCGACATTAGTTTTCAGGCACTAAAAGAAACAACCTGTTTGTTGGACAGAATGACCGGTATTTTTGCCCTTGGAAAGGAAAAGAGCATGGAAAGTTGATGGGGAAAATGCTCCGGTGACACCAAAGGCTTTCAAGGTGGACAGGACAACGTTTCATTAACAAGCGTTTGAAGATGAAATGGAAAGATGCAAGAAGTGGGTTTGGATAAGGGATGGAGCAAGGCACGGTCGCAACCAAGCACAGAGTAAAAATAATCAAGACTTAAAGAAGCAAAGAAGAAAAACACAGGAAAAAAAAGAAAGAGGAGGACAAGAGGAAAAAAAAAAAAAACGAACATGTGGACACTTGCGGTGAACAAATTCTCAATGAGTAACGCTCTCTCTCTCTCTCTCTCTCTCTCTCTCTCTCTCTCTCTCTCTCTCTCTCTCTCTCTCTCTCTCTCTCTCTCTCTCTCTCTCTCTCATTAAACCATTCACCTTCAATGCAACATGCAAACGGACACCTTTAGGAAAGAGATATCTTTTTGTGTGTCAGCCTCACTTGTCTCTGTCACATCAATAATTCAACCACCGTTTTTTCAGGAGTGCGGAAATGCCAGCGGTCAGATTCCTTCTGAAGCAAAATACCACCAACACCCTACACAGACAAGCCGACGTCGGCTCACCAGCGATCCTATCATGTTAATGCAGTCGAGAATGCGAATGCCGAGGTCCCCATCTACCAATCAGAGGATGTGACTATTTTTGATGCCTGGGGACAGAAATAGAGGCTTAACGTAATTCGGAAAATTTTGAGAATGACCTTTAGCCCCCTGAGACGACGTCTGTCTCGTTCATTTTGAAGATGAGGTAAAACTGGAAGTGAAAAAGAAACTTGACTAGACTGTAAATTGTTTAAACTTCGTCTTTTATTCTCTCTCTGTCTATTTAATTACATACATATTGTGTGTGTCAACTGCGTGATTCATTTATTCTTCTTAACTTCTTTCCCTTTGGGAGGCAGACACTTCCACGTTCATTTGTTGCTGTTCGTTGGTGGGCCAGCTGGAAAGATGCTCGATCGTGTGGACGTGGAGGTCTTCTAGAGTTTCTTAGCACACATGTACTGCTCCTTCAGGCTGTTCTCAAAGGACATGATGGCCTTTTTGTCTGGGCTGAAATGTTGCAGATAAAACGGTTACGAGTAAAATTCAGGTACTGAACCGATTCTTTGTACTGGCTCATACCTCGGAAGAGAGAAAGAAGTGTGGAAAATTGAATACAGAAATAATGCTGCTCCTGTCCCTCAATCTGTTTTTTTTTTTCTACCGTGTGTGTGTGTGTGTGTGTGTGTGTGTGTGTGTGTGTGTGTGTGTGTGTTCTCCGTTTTTTTTTCCTGTTACACTACCTAAGGGTCCATTTTGTCCCCAAACTCCACCTCCCCTTCTCTGCCTCTCTCCCCCTCTGTGTGTTTGTGTTGGTGGCTTTATGGATGGATGTCCATCCATGCATGCTAATTTTTAGGCCTATGGCTATGGATCCACGATTGTGTATTATGCATTTGTACGTCTATGCTTGTTTCACACTGATAAAACTTCATATCCATGATTTACTGTGCCAAGGACAGATCAGAAAACCGCTTGTGTGTTCTCTCTCTCTCTCTCTCTCTCTCTCTCTCATCAGGCAACCTTTTAACTGTATGTGCAAATTGTGGTTCTCAGGGGAGATAATCCTTTGTGTGCGTGTGTCAGACTATCGTTCCCGCATTAATAATTGACCCCCAGGGTGAAGGCCTCACTGCTGGTAAAGCCGGTCAGCCCCACAGACTTCTTTTTCTTGTCAGTGGGCACGTTTTGGGTAATGGCCTTGACTTACTGGTGAAATCTTCAATAAATGTCAGCGAACCGCCCAGAGGAACGTGGACAAACGAGTCACAAGACAACACACAACGCGTTTCGACCTCTTAGGTCTTCCTCAGGTGAAACAAAGACGGACAAAATAACGAAAATGGCGTTGATTCAACGCCTTCCTTGCGCTGAACTCAGAATCAATTTGAAGCGATCAAAGCTAAGTGCATTTTCGTTATTTTTGTCCGTCTTTGTTTCACCTGAGGAAGACCTAAGAGGTCGAAACGCGTTGTGTGTTGTCTTGTGACTTGTTTGTCCACGTTTTCTCTGGGCGGTTCACTGACATTTATTTAAGATTTGTTTAGATTTCGCCCTGCAGTCGTTTCACTTTGCAACTAGATTTACTGGTGTGAAAAAAAAAATCACCTTTCCTTCGATTAAAAAATGAAAGAGCCACTTTTTCAAAAGAGAACGTTTCCACGCCCAGCCCCCACTCTCAACTTTCTTTTCCCATCTCTCTCTCTTCTTCTTCTTCTTCTTCTTCTTCTTCTTCTCTGTCTCTGTCTCTGTCTGTCTCTCTCTCTCTCTCTCTCTCTCTCTCTCTCTCTCTATATATATATATATATATATGTGTGTGTGTGTGTGTGGTGTGTGTGTGTGTGTGTGTGTGTGTGTGTGTGTGCATGAGCTAATGGCTTAATGAGAGAGAGAGGAGAGAGAGAGAGAGAGAGAGAGAGAGAGAGAGAGAGAGAGACTGCTTGATAATCATTACTCCTAAAAGGGTGACATGTAAGCAAGAAGATGCCTTTTTTCATCTGGCCCTTGTCGTGTTTATTTTACCACTAATTCAAAAAGTATTGTCACAAATAGAGAGAACTCGGAAACTCGAAACTCGGAACTCGGAACTCGGAAACGAAACTTCGGAACTGCAAATTGCCACAGGCCTGTATACAATGGATACACGTTCTCATGAGTGAATCAAAGCAAATAACATAAGGACAACACGCCAGAAAAAGTATAACATCCCCACATCAAAATCAAACTAAAGTCAAGGGAGTTTACACTGGCATGTGAAATTAAGCACACAAAAAAACCTTAAGACAGCAATACAGTTACAAGAGTGCAGCTTTACTTCTTATTTAAATGCATATATCTAGTCTTAAATGCATAGAATATATACATTGCTAAATTTCTTAAGAGCATGAAGTCTTCAGATTGTAACATTCGAGCTAGGCATTCTTCATTAATGGATGTATGTTGGTAATACTTTAAACAAATATTTCTCTCTTAGAAATGCATATGTTTGACATTCTAACAAAAAATGAAGCTCACTTTCTATCCTATTACAAAACAGGCATTTCTTTGATTTTTCATTATATCTATTATTTATATTCACATCACACATTCCAAGTCTTAATCTAGTTAAAGCATAACGAAATTTACTAATAGTGATAACTGACAGGTAATTTTCTGATTGGAAGGATGATTTGAAAGACATATATGTGCTAAAACCGTTCACTTTGAGAAAATTTTGAATGCCAATCTTGCATGTAACAATCGATCATTCTCTGCTTTAATTCTTTAAGAAAAATAGTGACAAAGAAAGAGCGAGAGAGAGAGAGAGAGAGAGAGAGAGAGAGAGAGAGAGAGAGAGAGAGAGAGAGATTGCTTGATAATCAGAAGGTGACATAGAAGCACGAAGATGTTTTTTTTTTTATCTGGTCCTTGTGAGGACAGGGAGACAGACAGACAGACAGACAGACAGGCAGACAGGCAGACAGACAGACAGAGACATCCTGATGTGGATAAGAAATAAAACGTAGGGCTTTTTTTCCCCCAATATATCAGGACTCACACATTTTTTTTTCTCTTGTTGTTATCATTCTCTCTCTCCCTTTTTTTTCTCCAGTTCTCTGTGCTTAGATGTGAGCGTGTCTCTCTCTACCCCGTCAACCAAACTCCACTTCATCCTGAAACGCCTATTAGTAGAACGTCGCCCTTTTCACCCCCAAAAGCCTACGGTGCCACCGGAGCATCATCCAACTGATTTCCCCATTCCTTTTTCGTTTTCTGAGAGCGAAAATAGCGGTCATTCTGTCCTTCAAACATGGGTGTTTCCTTTCTTTGCATACGAAAGATAATGGAAGAACATTATTAGGAAAGATTTCCTCCCTCCTGAACTCTGGCCCTTGAGGAGAATGTTACCTTGTTAGTATCGGAAACGAAGTGGATGCTTGATGGAAAGAGGCAGAACCAGGGGTTGGGTAGCTTTTAAACGTTGTTATACTATTTCTTTCCGCCCCCCTCCTCTCTCTCTCTCTCTCTCTCTCTCTCTCTCTCTCTCTCTCTCTCTCCTCTCTGATGATTATTTTTGTCTGTCGCTTTCTCTCTCTGATGGTTTCTGTTTTTCTGTCAGCCTGTCTGCCTGCCTGCCTGTCTGTCCTGTCTGCTGTCTATCTCTGTCTGTCTGTCTCCGTCTGACTGACTGACTGTCAGTCTGTCATTCTCTCTTTCATTCTGTCTGTCTATCTGTCTATCTGTCTCTCTCTCTCTCTCTCTCTCTCTCTCTCTCTCTCTCCTCTCTCTCGTTTCGACCTCTTAGGTCTTCTTCAGGCAAGATACGCAACACTTAGGACAATGAAAGCATTCAACGCCTATCTTGCGCCTGAAGTGAATGAAGATAAGCGATTGCTCGTTCATTTTCGTTATCCTGAGTGTTTTGTTTCTTGCCCGAAAAAAGACCTAAGAGGTCGAAACGCATCGTGTTTTGTCTTATGATTCGTTTGTCTCTATGTTTTTTTTTTTTTCTTTTTGGTTTGTTGTGTGTGTGTGT